>JAVKPL010005867.1:205000-248924 GCA_032173675.1 Gastrolobium villosum | reverse complement strand
GACACCACAGCCCGGGTGGTGCCACCAGTAGCAAAGGGGGTCTCCTCTGGTTCCCCATCCAACCAATTTTCACCATCATGGGTCAGATCCAAAACGGATGTGCCATGACGGGGCTCAGGGTTGGACGAACCCGCACCTGGGGAAGGGGCAGCAACCTTCGCTTTCTTCGATGGAGGGGGACGGGCTACACCTTTACCCCGTAAAGCCCGGCAGTAATCAGGCACATCATCTGAGTTGGGGTTCATTGTTAAACCTGGCAAATAAAAGAAGCAAGGTTACCAGCACAACCAAGGAAATATCAGTCCCGAAAACAAGATGAAAACGACAAGTAAATAAAAAAAAATGTTGAAAAGCATACTGGGCTGATCGCTTGCAACATAGGATTTAGCAACCAAGGACGCAGCACTCATATGACCCTGGGTACGGATATGGGTTAGCAAGGTCTTGGCACTGAGCTTTTCCTCGGCAGATAAGGACAACCTATAGTCAGCCGACTTACGGAGATAATGCTGGTGGGACCAATATAATGGGAATTTTCCCTCATCTTTTTCCCCAACAAACCACGGCTTATCACCGGCCTCGGCCACGACCTTGAAGTACGCGCCTTAGAAATTTTTGAAGGAGTCGCTGTATACAGAAAACAATCTCCTGGAAGGATTACTAATGCGACCCCGGATGCTGGCCCAACCCTTCAACTTGGGAGGTTCAGAACCGGAGCGCGGGGTATAAATATTGAAAAAATACATAAAAAGGGCAACAGAGCAATTCACGGACAAGGATACGCAGAGTTGCTCGAAGGCAACAATGTATGCCCATCCGTTGGGGTGAATTTGAGTGGGAGCTAGAAGAAAATGGTTTAAAAGGCATATTATAAAGGGGGAAAAAGGAAAGCGAATACCGATCGTTGTGATCAAATCTCGGTAAAAAAAGAAAAAGGGAGGCTCTTGCGGGTTCCGACCCGAACACACCGGCTCATCTTCCGCTGAGCAGAAAGTGTTAAAACCTACCGGGTTTCCAATGGGTAACCCGAATATTTCCTCTGTGGTCATGGAGGATCTAAAGCTAAGAGCCTCCTGTGTCACCCAGGGGAATTGCCGGCGTAGATTGATACCCACTGGGGCAGAACCTTCTTCAACCACTGCGACCTCGGCTTCTAGCTCGTGATTGGATGAAGTAGTCTCCACGTTGAATTCTGCAGAAGGGGACTCCATAAGAACCTAGAACAGCAAAATGGGTGGATTAAAACAACAAAAGAAGCAAGTACACGCACCTGAGTTAAATAAACTACAGTGTGAAGAGCTCGAAGAACTATCTGAAGAGGTCATGGGAACTGAAGTTCTAAGTCCGGGACGGTGAGAACAACTGCCTAAGACTAGGTTCGCCATGAAGTCATTACCATTCCCAATAAATTGCGCGCTGAGGTAAACGCAATTTAAGCATGGATTTGGATTCCGAGAAAGGGAAGTCGACAATAGGGGCTGAATAGAGGGCTGATTCAAGGTAATTTGATCTTGTTGACCAGTGATAAGAAAGGAAGAAGACCTAGGTCTATCATCTAAGAAAAGGTTGGTGCTTGCGGACGTACAGCCCGCGGCACGGTTAGAAGGCAGGGACCGACCTCGCCTAGAAGATCGAGACCGCCCTCGACCACTGGGACGAGATCCCACTGGTGGACAACGTCCGGAGCCAGAAACAAGACGACGACGCCCGGGCCTAGAAGCCGGCGGCCGACGTCCAAGGCTAGAAGAGGCGCCGTGGCCTCGAATCACCTCCTCCTCAGCAGCTCTAGCTTCTTCCTCTGCCAAAATTTCGTCACTTCGGCCGAAAACACGAGGACAAGTGGCCCTCCTATACTCATAAGGAATTCCCTCATCCATACTGGGAAATTTTCCAGACAAGAACAACAAACGTAACCAGCGACAGTAAGAAAACCGAACGTAAAGGGGACGAATGCGAATGCAGACTAAATGAGGTAAAGAAAGCAACAACATAGAAATGCAGGCAACAAGCAATAATGGAAGGCAAGGAAATAAAGAAAGGTCAAGAAACCCATACCTACAGAGCAAATAATGCCAAATGCCGGACGGAGAAGGTTGATACTTAGCAAGAAAACCTCGAAACGCAACCGAATGTGACAAATCGCAAATGGATTAACAGCAGAAGCAGAAAGGTGAAGAAAGGGGGAAAGTGCCAGTAAAATAGGGAAATGGGAGAAGTTCAAGAGTTATGACCCGCGAAAACGAAAAGGCAGGGGCAAAAGCGTAAAAGCAAAAGCAAAAAGCACCTGACAAGACAAAACGATTGATATCTGTACAGTCGCAGTCGCATTAAATGCCAAGGCGGCGCAAAGATAATCAACGATACGCATTATGATGGCTTGAAACACGTGGAGGATGACCGCAAGATGAAAGACTGGCGAGTAAGTTCATATCGGCTCTAAAACCGAGATGCCTCAGGCCAGATAATCAACGCAACTCGGCATCCTGATAACTCAGCCTACCGAGCTGGGGGGCAACTGTTATGGGCTGGACTCAGGCCCACGCTGCACCTCGGCCCAAAGCCCACGCTGCACCTCGGCCCAGCCAAGCAAACCCTAGAGCTGGGCTATATAAGGCAGGTAAGCGGAACAGTAAGGTACACATTTTTCTAATCCTAATCACTATAGATCACACACACACCTTGAAGGCAGACGCCTAGGTCAGTGTCAGTGATCCACGTTCCTCCCAGATACCTAATCTATAGGTATCTAGAGAGAAACATCCGAATCCGAGATTAATCATCCAACCTACGTTGGGCACATCTGCCAACAGGCAGAATAGCTACCAGTCATAACAATTTACTTCGCGTGGCAGATTGGTAAAAAGTACTATTCGCATGGTATTTGAATAAAAATTTTGTCAAACAGTAACACTTTGGTCGATGCTCCTAATATACTAGTTCTATTCGGCTTTATTTGAGAGTTGGTTTTAGGAGGGGAAAGAAAGGAATTGGAGGGTTTTAGTAAGCCCTTCCCTTGTTTGTGAGTTTAAAAATATGAAAGAAGGTAATTGAAGATTTTTACAAAATTCTCCAAAACCCTCATCAATCTTAGAATTAAAGTTCCTCCAATTTGGGAGGAAAATATTAAAAATTACTTATTAGCCCTTAGCATTAAAATGTAAAAATTACATAAATGTGAATCATTTTTAAATTTGACATTATTAGAAAGTCTCAAATATCGAAAGAATTTATCGACGAAACATTTATGTCCAAATTTTTTACGAAACACATTTCCTTAAAAAATAATTTAAAGAAAATAATTTCGTCAAATTTGTTTATGGAAAATATTTCCGTCCAAATTTTTGACGAAAAATATTTCCAGCAAAATTTTCAATGGAACACATCTACAGCGAAGATTTTGAACAAAAATATTTACGCAAAATTCTTTGACGAAAAATATTTCTAAAAAAATTTCAGACGGCAAATATTTCAATAAGAAATTCCGACGAATTTTTTTTTGCCAAAGTTCTTTACGGAATCTAAATTTCCTAAAATTTTTTGACAAGAAAACATAGTCGTTGAAATTTTTTACGAAAAATATTTCCATCAAAATTTTTCACAAAACAAACTTCAATCAAAAAAATTTGACGGAAATTTCTTTTGTCAAAATTCATTACAGAATATAAATTCCGTCAAATTTTTTGATGAAACACATTTGCAACGAAATTTTTTGACGAAAAATATTTTTTTAAATTCTTCTTAGATTTTTGACGAAAATTGTTCTCAATTTTTTTTTAAATTTTCGGTCCAGCCTATAGCCCGGCCTACGTTGAGCCCGGCCTATCCCAGCCTACGTTGAAAAGTAGAGTAGGCTTGGGCTTATCAGAAAATCTTTTTAACAAATAGGCTGTAGCCAATTTTGTCAAGCCTGGCATAAAGCCTTGTAGGCTGGCTTATTTCATTTTTTAAAATAAAATAAAATAAAATATTTATTTTAGGTGGCAATTAGTATGAACCCTTGTCTTGATAGTGGCTTAAAGATATTTCAATGAATGATATTTTCTTGTAGACTTTATTTCAGTTTTGGTTGACTTAGTAATTCTATTTTTTTATTTTCCCCATTTCTTCTACTCTATTCCTCTCTGATATACATCGTAGAGCTGAGGTATTATGTTGACTCTTTCTTGTTTGTAATTTTTTATTTCTTATGAGAAATACTAGTGCATGCATGAATGGAACTTCGCTTAGTAGATTTTTTTAGTTATTTTTTTACTATTGTAAAATTTTTAATGCTCACTAGTGAAATTTATATCTCGTGTAAAAAAATGTAGCAATTTATGAATATGTTAATGACTTGTAATGTCAAGCGAATATTTCAAAAATTGTTAAAAAAAATTTAATTTTTTTTAAAAAATATATAACGAGGGAGGTAGGCCATATCACGGTCTCTAATTTTTTAAAATAGCCCATGTTTGGCCTATAAATAAAGCCTTTTGTAGGACAGTAGGCCAGATAGACTGAATATTTTTTACATAGGCTTAGGCCAGGAAAGCCAAAGCCGAGCCCATTTACACCCATATTTGTAATTATATACTAAGGGTAGTGTATTGTTATTAGTTATAATATTAAAGTTACTTTTTCTCTTTCCTTTATATTAACAACTTTAATATTTTAACTATATACTAATTACATGATTAAAAAATGGTTGTAAGACCAAAAAACTCATTCTCACAACATACTACTTATATTTCCCATATAAATAACATTATTGGCCTTTTGATCCTTGTAGTGCGAAGAGTGAAACATAGTATCGGTTCATTTCTTTTGGCAAAGTATTTGCCCAACTAATACAGTGCGCATGGGATTGATACGCGACTCCAACGCGCATATACCCCGTCCGTGTAATTAGTTGGAGAAAAAATTTGCCAAAAAAAAAAAACTAGAGCGATTCTATGTTTCTCTTTTTGCATTAGAGTTGTCAAAAAGGCAACATTATTGGCAGGGGGTAAGAAATGAATGACATGTACAGTAACCGTTGGTCCACGTGTACAGTAGCTATGAAGTTTGTAACAGTTAATTTTTTAACGTGAGTCTGTTTAATAGACTGTTACTAGTTGTTAGAATAGCCAGCACAACGTGCACTGATGTTTTATAAATAACAAGCCTTGAGGTTATTCTAATTCATTCATGAGAACAAAGATAAAAGAAGAGTCAGGAGGATCACTTCGTCCAGAGTTTATTCATTGGTATGTGCTTTTAAGGTAGCAATTGTTATCAAATTCACGTGGTTTCATTTGACATTATGGCACAAGTGTTTAGATCTGGTATCTGTTTAGTATACAGGCAAAGTACTTCTTTTAATACCTTGTATAATCTTTTTTCTTGAGCTAATTTGAGTTAGCTTCAAGTTTTCTCAATTCTAATATGGCATAAGAGTATATATCATGATATTGAGCTTCCCGCAGATATTTAATCCTCTAAATTTCACGCTTCCTATACTCTAGACTTGAGGGATGTGTGTTGAGAAGGGACAAGAATGACGTGCGTAAGTGCTTTAAAGGCATGAAGGATCATAAGCAGCGTGCAGAGTTCAACAATCCATGGATGGATGTCCAAAGAATGGCACCAACTCAGGTTATATTTCCTTCATTACACTCTTGAGGTATGTAGATTACTATTTCTATGTTGGTCTTGATTTATTTTTGAGAACTTTTACGTTGAGATATATAAAACATTAATGTAATTTCACCCAACAGCGTAGCTCTTGGGTTGAATTGGTTCTTTACAATTTAGGATACAATTTAGGAGATGACAAACAAAGATATGGCTTGTTTCGATTTGTTGGGCAAAACTACAGGCATCTGAAACAATTGGAACTGAATCACCTAGGAAGCAATCAAAGCATGTATTTTTGTAGTTTAATTATGGAGAATTAAAGCTATGGCTAGTCATGGGACAAGCATTGGGGAAATGGTATTAAGTTTTGTCCAAATTCATTAATTCTTGTAGTCTTATTTCCACCAATACTTGACATTTTAAATAAATAAGCTCTCTGGATACTAATACACTTGTGGATGAAGTAAAAGAAGCTTTATTTTTTTCGATCAATGAAATTAATTAGGTAGAGTCTCAAGCTTTAGTAGTATATTCAGGTTCTAGGAAGGGCTTGTGTTCTATGAAATATATTTAAAAGCTCTCACATTTTTCGCAGCTTTTGTGTGCTTCTTCAATCCAATATAGCCACATCAATAGCGTTTTTGATTGGGTGGAGATAGTTATTTTCTTTCTCACTTTCACTGGTGTATGGTAAATGTGTGACACAGAGTAAGTATTCATTTGTTTGTAAACATGAATAGAGGTAGAGAACATGCCGAGTTACTCTCGGTGTTGGTTTGTCAGGACACGTACGCATTGTGCACGAGTTGCGCTTTTGACGGATATCTATCACATCCATGAATGTTTTGGGTGTGCTGTCTTCGCACATATGAGTTTTGAGAGAAATAAAATTATAAAACAAGCAGCTTTGGCGGGGAGGTGTTGCCGAACATGCTTTCTACATACATAAAGTGGAGCTATAAAACTTTTTTACCTGTCTCAGATTTTTGTTTAATATCCATCTTTCAGTTACTATGCAAAAGAAAGAAGGGGGAAATAGATGATCATGCTAAAACAATCCATTCCGTTACAAAATGTTTGCTCAGTTGGTTTTTAAAGGTGATGATACGAAGATAGTGTATGTAATAACTTGATATTCTTGATATCAGGATCCTGCAAAATTCTTATATTGGTGATATTTGGAATGACTGGATGAGCCTGTATGTATTGGTGGTGTTCTTGATATCAGGATCCTGCGTAATTCTCTGCCATTATTCCCCCCCCCCCCCCCCCCCCCCGCCACCCCCCCCCAAAAAAAATTTTTTTTTTTGGCTTTGAGGTTCTTTTGTTTGAAGGGAAAATCACTTATTAGCCGGGCTTTGAGTGATACTTTCTGATAGGTGACCATGTTCTTTAAGACTTTGTTATATCTTCCAACTCTAAGCTGAAGTATCTTGTTCCTGAAACATTTATTGTTACAGAATAAAATATAAAGTATTAAAAAAATCATCAACCTATCACTTTAAGGTTTTGGGTTGAAGTAGTTCTTTACATGGCTTGAGTGACCATGAGGTCATGAGTTCGATCCTCACCGCCCCCACTTTAAGGTGGAATTACGAAAAAACATAAGACAGACCAAAAAATGGGCTTGTGTAGCACAATGGGCTTGTGCCATATTCCACGCTTCAAGCAGATTTTGGGTTGAAGTAGTTCTTTACATGATATCAGAGCTTGAGTGACCATGAGATCATGAGTTCCATCCTCATAGCCCCCACCTTCAGGTGGAATTAAGAAAAAACACAAGACAGACCAAAAAAATGGGCTTGTGTAGCACAATGAGCTTGTGTCATATCCACGCTTCAAGCCCAAAGTGCTCTTGTGTGATGAAGTGTGTTAGAGAATAAAATATAAAGTATTAAAAGATCATCACCTATCACCCTAAGATTTTGGGTACATTTATATACTAACAACTATGAGCTTGGGTAAAAAATAGGCTTCCAAGGACACCATCGGTTGTTTGAGCTTAATCATTAGTGTCCCAATCTTACTATACCAAACTTGAGCTAGCTTTATGAATAAAAATTCAAATTCCCATCATGATAATTAAGTTCTATTACCTCCATATTGGCTAGCCTATTCAATTAACATTTCAGAAGCATAAAAGCTATAAGGTATGTAGTCTTAGCTAGAATTAATTCGAATGAAGAACTTCAATAACCTGCTATTTCTTAAGTGATTCTTCTCGTTTTCCTTGCGGGACAACCATCCCCCGTATATGTGTGTTTAGTAGCACATTGGTAAAATTGCTGTACTTTCAGATTTCTTGTGTATAAGAATTGTGCTTATCTTGAGACTGGGAAGATGCAATCTGAAATTCGATGAAGTTTACGTTTGGAAGAAGTAAATGTAGTTTGGACATCTTTACTCTGAAAGCCAAACGTGTGTCTGATTCCACAAAGATTGCTTTCCCTGAGCTCAATTTTTGTCTTTCTTGCTTTTGTTTCCAATTCTTTTATCTTTTCTTGTTTATGTTCAGTGTGTAATTTAACATTTTTTGTTGTAATTTGATGTTACCAAGATATATCTATTCCTTTCAGTACTTGTATATTCACCAGTTTTATGCCGTGATGATAGATGAAACTTGATTAGAAATTTAACGTTGTTGTGTAACCTTGTTTTCCAAACATTTGTAAATTGTAATTCACTTGATCAAATCTATCAAGGGTCATCACATTAGAAGCCAAAAGAATTTAAGCTACCCTAAGCTGTATGATCAGAAATCCTCTGTCAAATTTTCCATTCATATTTGTTGGTTAGTATTTGGACAGTTTAACGTGTGGTATGAAGCAAAACACGGACGCACGTCTTTACTCTTATACAAGGAGACTTATTGTTGGTAGCTTGTTAATGTATTCAAGCGTTATCAGATATATGCACAAGCAATTTTCTGAAATTGATCAATCAACAATAGCCTTAAAGATGGAATCAATTAATAAGGTAAGTTCATGAATGATTTGCGGTATATTTGGAAGAATGTATTGTTGTAATTAATGTGTCATATACAGCAAGGAAACTGTTGAACCTTTATGGTCTTCGCGTGGAAAATTTCTTCTAGGTACATCTTTTTTCCAAAAAGGAATTTTTTTTTCTTTATAAGTATTTTTCATCAAATCCCAAATTTTTACATTTTTTGGACAGACGTATGGTTGCATCTGATGCACCAAAAAAGCACTCGCATGGCATGAGTCTTTGGATTCCCATGATACGGTAAAGCTTAAGGACCGTTGGTGGGGTTCGTGACTCTGAAAATCACAATGGTTGCTTCATGTGGCAATAAAACAGTACAGTTAGACCCACTGCCTTGGGCAGAAGTCGTTCAAAGATAAGCAAGAATCAACTAGTAGTGTTGGTGTAGCTGTATTTTTACTAAATGATGTCAAGCACATGTAGGTAATGGAAATGAATGCTCAGGGTGCTCTGATCTAGGGTCTACATCACAAGTAGGTTATCTGAATTTACAATTGTGGTCCTTTCTTTCTTTCTTTTTTTCTTTTGGCTTCATGGTCGTGTCTTTACTAACAAAACAACACTGGTGGGAGAACATCAGGATTCGGAGAAAAGAGACTGATCAAAACATGCTTTTAGGAGCAGAAAAAAAATCTATTACTATAACAAAAGTTAAACTAAAAAGGCCAAGAAATTCATCAGTTTCTAGCTTCACATAATAGTATAAGAATTATGAAATTCAAAGTTTTCAACCAACACCAAATCATTCATGGAGTTCTTATTTATTAGCATATGATTGATCACAATTCAGAACAATTACAACAAAAGAAAAAGGGGTTCATAACAACATCAAAATATATATGGGCTTTGGATGAAATCATCCACCGTTTCATGTCGGTTCAATGATTGAGATGATGAGCTGTGGCATAAGTTGTCATTGAAATCACTGCAAGTGAAAAATTCAGGGAAGGGTGGTAAGCTAACATGGGAATTGAAGATATCAGTGGAAGGAGTAGTAGCAGCAACAGCAGCAGCAGCAGCAGCATAACGAGCAAGACGATCCTTAGCAATGGCAAGGTCATGTTGAAGCTCCACCATCTTCCTTTGCAACAAAGCTATGGCACCAATGCATCCATAAACTGGATCCTTAAGCCTTGCTTCTGCTTCATACGCCAGTGAATTCACCGTGTCTTCCCTCTGCTCCTCTGGCACTTCAATGAGGATCTTGCTCACATTGCTGGCTCCAAATACTTTGTGAACCTTGGCGAATTTCTTGCACTCATCGGAGCGAAAATAAGGTGCAAATATACAATTGGGTATGCATCTTCTTTTCAAGAACTTGCAGGCTGCACAAGAAGAGCTTGAACGGGGTTCATAACCCTTCATGGCTTTCACTCACATCAACTTTCCTATATTTTGCTTTATCCTCAATCTTTTGCACTTATAAATATATGGTTCTCTATATAGGTAATTTGTTGAAGGAAAAAATGTTTATCATTTTAAATGACACAATTTATATCCTTTTACTCTCGTATAAAGAGGTGGGACCCACACTTTTATTATTATTTTTTTTGTCAACTCTTTCCAATTTTATCTATCTCTTTCTCTCTCTTAAAATGACACAACCTTACATCTTTTAAATGACACACATTTTACCCTTTGATGAATCGTTATTTAATGGCAACCACATTTTCTTGCCTATTAGCTCAGCTGAAGGTCGCACAGGTTGGGGACTTGCATGGGCCAATGCTGTCTTTTTACTGCATTTTTTTTATTTACTTTAAAAAAAAAAATATTTATTATTTAGGTTTCTCTATTTAGTCATATATTTGTCATTTATATCATTCATTCAAAATGGGAGTGCATGAGTAGGTCCAAATAATTGTTTCGTGTGGACAATGGATGGTATGTGTTGGTAGTTTTCAAGTCAGACATGATAGTTCATGAATAAAGTTGGGGATATTTTGAATGATTGAAGAAAAGAAATATTCTCAATAAAAGTAAAATTATCCCTTGGCAGAGAGATATATACGGTTACAAGAAGGAAACCAATAGATGTAGTTGGAATCCTACAGTACAGCATAGCGGAGCCAAAAATGAAACTATTTAGATGTTGTTTTATGCTTTCTATCATTGGATATTCCGTTTTTTCAGTTGTTAAATTTTTTTCAATTCTAGTTGCTTTCTAACAACTGAAACTGGAAGTTTAAGATGAAGGTGAAGCATATGGAAACAAAATGACTGCATGTCAGATTTAACCACATCAAATTAAACCTCTGCTAGACCTGCATAGTAACCTAACATGAGTTTCCCTTTTTATTTCTAAGAGAATAAAAACGGGGTATGGGTGTGGAGTGCATTATTTTTTAATATTTATAAAAGCAATTACATATTCTTACTAATTTCTGCATGAATTAAATGATACACCATGCATACATTTAAAATACCCGTTAGGTTAAGAAGAATTTTTGGTGAAAGATAAAAATTTATTCTAAAATATTACTTATTAGTTTAAAATATTAATGTGTAATATCATATCCAGGTTTGTGTTGAATTTTAGAAAAATGTTTTTTACGGCATTTTAACTATGTATATTTAATGGGAAAAACATCTAAGGATATAACCTTATATTATTTTAGATCCTAACCGTTGATTTCCGTCCATCAACATTTATAATCTATTGGGTCAAAGTTAATGGGCCAAATTTATTAATAATTTTAATCCAATAGATTATAACCGTTGATGGACGGAAATCAACGGTTATGATCTAAAATGATATAAGTTTATATTCTTTAAAATGAGAGATGTTATTAATATATAAAAAAAATGCTATTTTACAACCTCCATCTATCACTTGGAGGTTTTAAACATTGTTTCTTTAGCATGATATTGATCGCAAAGCCGGGTGCTCATCATGAATTGATTGATTTCCAGTCTTGGCAAAGGCCAAACCTGACTTTAATATTAGATTGAGGAATCCATAGATTTAGAAGTTCAAGTTGATCATAAAGATTCAAAAAATAAAATTTGTGTATCTTTAGAATTGCCGCAGAGGAAATAAAACAGTAGGAGCCAATTACAGGCCAATGATTTGATACTGTGTTTAGGAGACTTCCTCATGCCAAAATTGATGCTTACAAAAGAGAAGGATTGAAACATTAATAATAAAAATAATGATCACTTGGTAAAGAATAATTTAAACTATTTTGAGAATTAACATATTCAACTTAGTAGTAAATGTTAATAATCACTTTTTATCAGTTTATATCATCCAATAAAAAAATTCTTTTAAAGTTATATTGTCTCTACAGTAAATAAGTAAAAATATATTCCTTTTAAGTCTTACTGAGTTAAAGTTATAATAAATATTTTAAATTAAATAAAATGTAAATATCTACTTACTTACTCATTTTAAAAACAATTTTTTTTTCTATTACAACGACGATGCCAATTTAAAGATCTCCTATCTCATCATCGAATCTAATCTAATAATTGTAGAATTCATTGTTAGGTGCTCCGCAGCCCAAATTTTGGAGGGACTTGCGCACCACTTAGTCAAATCATAGTTAAACTCACAACAGTAGTACTCACATTATATTTGACTAAAAATTATTAATTATTGTTTTTATGTATATTTTCGTTTATATCGTAATCACTTAATTTATTGTTATAAGATTTAATTTTTTATAACTTGAATTTTTAACTTCATATCAATACACCGTTAAAAAAAAGCATTTGCATGGATTTAACTTGAAAAAAAAAATTAGGGTAAAATAATAAGAAATTTTTGAGTAAAAAGATAAAAATAACAACGGCTTATGTGGAATTTAGTTTACCTTTTTTTTGGTTGATCAATTTTTATTAATAATTATAAAAATACCTCATTATTTTATTTTTCTTCTTGTTTTTAAGGTTCTATACAAAAAATAATAAAAACAACTTAATTTTTTTTTTCTGTTGTTAGTTTCAAATTTGACATGTTTTAGTTAACAAATATAAAAAATATAACTTTATTTTTATGTTATTTCTTTTTTAAGATCTTGTAAAAAAGTAAAAATGACAAAATCTTAATTTTATTATTTAATTCACAAAATATGAAATTATAAGAAAAATACATTCTTGGATACATAAATGGTTTTATAATTCTCATTCAACATGAGAATTACAATTTTCTTACACACCCTTCGATCTCCGTGCTGACATGAGTCCTACATATGATTTTTTTTAACACATGGGTCTCACATATTTTTTATCTCTACAACATAAAATTTCAATTCTTTTTCAACATGAGAATTATAAAATCCTAAATAAAAAAATCAACCTATTCTCAAGTTTACAAGACATGTGCTGTATCTGTAACAAACCCTTTTTTAGAAAGAAAAGGTTAAAAAAGATATAGATGAAGGTAACTTTTTGTGATTAGTTGTGTTGTGTTGTGGGAGTGGGGTATGATAAAAAGGGGAGGATAAGTGTCACCTCAAACTCAAAGTCATGTTATGGTAGCAGAGAGTGGAAAGGGATAGAAGATGATAATGCATGTCACCTCCATCCAACTACAACTTCGAACACCCGAAGATCCCACTTGTTTAATGCACGTCGTTTTCCCTTAAAACAATGAAGTGTGGGGGAACGGACCTTCCATACCAGCCGTTGGATTACGATCGACGGTGGGTGCACTCCACGCACACGAGTGGATCGCGGAACTACGGATAATAGTTTCCGCAAAATGGGCCGGCCCAATAATGATTGAAGATGGTGATGACTGATGAGTCCCACTTTTCCCTCTCTCTCTATATTTTCTTTTCTTTTTATGTTGTAAAATGTGGACTTGGAGACATAACAATAAGCGGTGATCTCAGAAATCAGAGATTTTCTGTATTATACCGGACTTAAGTGTGTATCATTTTAAAGGATGTAAAATTGTATCATTTTAAGAGAGAGAAAAAGATAGATAAAGGAAAAGAGAGAGTTGATAAAAAAATAAAAAAAAAGGTGTGGGTCCCACCTCTTTGTGAGAGTGAAAGGATATAAATTGTATCATTTAAAAGGATAAACACTTCAGGAAGTCTGCTTGTTGTTTGAGAAAGTGTTTAAGTGAAGAAAAAATGATGAGTTGATCGACTACTTACGAAATCTATAGATGATGAGTTGATTGACTACCTACCAAATCAATGACCTGAACAAACTATTGCATATTTTTTCTTTTGTTAGGAAAGTGATTGTCACACAATTGTGAAAAGATTGTTCATATTTGGAATTTTTCTGTTTAAACTAGATTTAATTTGTTATTTAGTGAAATAAAAATTATATGGAGTTTGGTCATGAGATATGTTAAAAAGTTTTCGTGCAAAAACTATCATTTTTCTTCACTAAAAAAAATATTTTTGCCTATTTTTTTTGTTACAATATGTAATGCAAACCACACCGTACTCTCGATACCATTTGTAACGCTCGATCACTTCAAGAATCAATTATTATCCCCACATACTAACACAAAACTTTTCGGCGTACTTGTTATGGATCACTTATGTGGTACCCACTTTCTATCCACACTACATGGAGCATCTCATCCTATCACTTTCCCATAACTTCCATCCACTACTAATAACTATCCACTAAGCATTGCATCATACCATTAAATCACCTGCAAACTACCCACTTAGGGCACAACCTTCTGGTACATTTCATCTATATATAATCCCTTATAGCTAACAAAGGGGATCATCTCATGACTCATCTAGGAACTCAACATATTCTGGCCACCACAACCTACAATACTTGTGCCCATAGCACATCCTATCCACAGCAGGTGACTCACTCATACACCTTTGTTCATACCATCGGACTTTGGCATAAGGTACAAGACTTCTCATTGCCTGTCATTTTTACCATAAGCTCCGTAGATACAAATACTAGCTATCATGCTAGACCATCAATGTTCATCCCATAACAGTACTTAATCCTCACTCGCATACTTTCCGGGCTACCAGAAAGTATCTTGTTAGTATAGGTAGTGCCAATTAATTCTTATAAGCTATTTTCAACTGTGCAGTCTCATACCTGCATAGTCTTTGGAATCTCTCTTTCGAGTGTTGATTTGATTCATTAATGTAACCCCGCTGAAGCCTGTCAGGAGCCGCTTCTTATCTGTGCCCTTTCGTACCATGTCCTTTAGCACCGACGATCACTTCCTGCGCCCTCGTCAGTGCTCGGAATGTCACACCGATAAAAATATGAAAAGTTAAAACGAGTAAGATTAAGATATTTGTAAAAGGGTTTTATAATTCTCATTTAACATGAGAATTACAATTTTTCTACACACCCTTTGATTTTCGTGCTGACATGAGTCCTACATATAATTTTTTCTAATATATGGGTCTTACATGTTTTTTATCTCTACAACATAAGATTTCAATTCTCCTTCAACATGAGTGATATGCGATCAGCATATAGGAAATTACAAGGCAAAAAGAGGAAGAAAATGACTCAATCAATGCAAGAAAAGCAGAGAAAAAGAGTAAAAATATCCAAAGTCTGAATATCAAGGAAGATAAACAAAAGAAGGCAAAAACATCAAAAGAGACCTAGGTTCCCACGCTCACAACGCGGGGATGGCGCTCTGAGCGTGGGAAATGAAAATTTGGCAGAAGGTCCCGCGCTGAGAGCGCGGGAGGTGGAGATTTGGCAGAAACTCCCCCGCTCTGAGCGCGGGAGTGGCGCTCTGAGCGTGGGAGGCGCGAAAATGTGAAGGTTCAAATGTTGCAAATTAGGTCAAAGTCTCTTATAAAAAGAGACTCAACCTTTGAAGAAAGGACATCTCAGAATACATATCACAAGACCTAGAGGAGGCGTTCTTCGTGTTCATCACTTCATTCTTGTACTTTTCTTTATTTTCTTTTCAGTTCATGTTGAAATCAGATCAGCAATCATGATGTTGATTGGCTAGATCTATTTCTGTAGTCAGGGGCATGATCCCTTTGTAAACAATTGTTACAAGGATTGAATCATTCTATGTATTGAATTAATATATTTCATCTTTTATCTTGAGCGTATTGATATTATTTCTATTAGATCTGATCAACCTAATAGGAAATGATATTCTGGGGATCAGGATTCACAATAGGGATATTGAAATACTGATCCTGAAAGGAGATAAAGATGACTCTCCATGCATGTTCTAGGGATAGACTTGTATGGATTGCAGTCGTGGGATTTATCTACATAATGCTTACTTTCAGGCGGAATTACTAAGGGATTAGGGTTCCAATTGAAGTAAAGGGTTAGATCGCCAAGGGATTGGGATCTAACTAATTATTTCTAAAAGATGATAATTTGTCTGAGTTGTTAATTTCAATAGGTATTATGAATCAATCCGAAGTAAAATTGGGAACAATTGGTGAATGTACCCTGGCTACAGTCTTCTTCATCACTTCTTCTACAAAAACATTTTCTGCATTTATTTTAAGTCTTTTTCATAAAAACCCTAAAAACAAGTCTTTACATTTTGAGTTACCATAGTGTGGAAACACCAATTGATTTATCTAACTTAAGAGGACTGGTTATAGTAGTAATTGTTTATCAATCCCTGTGGAGACGATCTTACTTATCACTTTATTACTTGGAACGATTGGTATACTTGCCGAGATCGCAACAATGAGAATTATAAAATCCATTTATAAATCACTGAGAATGATGTAAAGTCAAATCCTTGTAAATGTTGGGTGGCATTGACATAATTGCTTTTTATTCTGGCAGACTCTTGATTGAGGCATTGAGAGCCCATGTCAATTGTAAGCCTAGCTAAATATGGGCTAAAAACAAGGTTGAGGCACCGTTCAGCATTTTTTTCCCAGCCCATTCCCACTTGTTCTTTCCTGTTCTAATTATAATAAATCCAAATACAGTGTGAGAGTTTTTAGAGTGGGGAGTAAAAAGAGTTTCCTTTTCATTTCATATTTTTGCCTCATAGGTACGAAAAGTATTAATTAAAAATACGACATTTTAAGTTGACAAAATGAAGTCAATGAGATCGAATGGTGTGCAACAGTGCAAGATTTGAGGGTTATTTTAAAATTATTGGGAGTTGAAACAGAATCTATATAAATCATGAAAATACATTATATATCTACAAGTGGCTAACTTATATGCTTTTCTTTTTTTCTATTTTTTTTCCCTTTGAATTCTTAAGTATACAAAGCGTTGAGTTTGAACAAACTGTGAGTCTGTGGCCTTTGATTTGAGCCCCAAGTCGAAAGAGGTACTTTTTTATTTTTTTATTTTTGTATCAAAGGAAGCACATGGCAGTTTAAAATAATTTCCAAAAGATATTTTGGATATTTGTAGTTACATTTTATAGTTATTTTACTTTTTTTTTTGAATTGAATGTATGACAATATTTTATTATGTCTACTATAATTAATATTAATTTTTAAATAACTAATTATTATTTTTCATTTTCAGATTTAATATTTTTATATTAATCCTACAAAATGGCAATATTTACAAACTCAAAATTTACAAATTTTTACAATTACATTTTGTATTATAGGTCGTACATATTATTTAAGCATGAAGTAGTATATTGTACCCATAACACATAATATAATTTGTAAACTTTGAATTTATAAATATAACACATCTCTTAATCTTATACTTTTTTTTTTTGTTTTAGTAAATACATGGGGCATTGCCCCACTCTTAATCTTATACTAACTTTTATATGTTATATAACAATCGTATCGTGTCTTATACTTTTAAGAATGGTATTAATTGTTGTCAATGTGTGTTTCAAGTACATTTTAAAAAATAAAAATGGCATTTATTATTTATTCAAATCAATCAAAGAAGAAAAAGTAAAATACAGTTTAGTTTTGTAAGATATTAAATATGGGAAAAATGTTTTTATTTTTATTGCAGAGATTTTTTCTGTCATATTTTTAAAAGTGATACTCATTTTAAAAAGAAGAAAGAGAACCTACTCACTTTTATCATATGTGAGTGTGACAAAGAAATATTTTTTACAGCAAAAATAAAAACATTAAATCCATTAAATATTTGTACTTTTTATTTAATAAATTTTATTTTTTTTTGATTTCTTAACGCGCGAGCAAGAACACACATTAACAAAACCCTTTTGAAAATGAGAAAAGTGTTTATCCTTTTAAATTACACAACTTATATCCTTTCACTCTCACAAAGAGGTGGGACCCACACCTTTATTTTTATTTTTTGTCAACTCTCTCCTCCTTTATCTATCTCTTTTTCTCTCTTAAAATGACACAATTTTACGTCCTTTAATATGACACGCTTTACCCTTTGAAAATTTGTTGTATTCCCATGTTTGTTTCTAACAAATTATCATCTTATCGCTGGCAAGAATGCCAAGAAGGACATGTCCCGACAAATTGCATGTCAATTCGGATAATTTACCAGAAACCACAAACTTAGATGAAATTATATTAGTATTTAAGGGAAGGTCCTATTAGTTTTCTAATAGAGGGTGACCACACAGCCTTGGCAATTGCCAATTGGAATTGTTCTCCTTCTCCCCTGTCGAGGAGACAAGCACACTTAAAAATTGTGAGGTGAAGTGGTCTTTCTTGTCTAATATAATGTTTACCAATCATTGTCACACGCGCAAACATATTTATACAGCTAAGTATATTAGCTTCACTTGTTTGTAGAAGTTGTGACTATAAGAATTTGAACCGGAGGACGCAAAGTGTTTTGACTTAGATAGCAGAGGAACCAGATAGAAAAATACAAATTTTGCTAGAAAGTTACGAAAACCTAATCTTTCAAAATTCAAGAATTCGTTATAATGCTTACTAGAGCCACTTTCTGTTGGTCTGACTGTAGATTGATTCTATGGGACTTCTAGGGTGGTTACTATCTTTATAATGAACTGAATAGCTATTAGTATTAGTCCTAAAAGTCTAATCTAAACTACTAATTAGTGTTAATGTGAGATTATGTTTGTTTTTCTTAATATGACCAAGTATTTCGATATATCAATGTTCAAAGAGGTAGTGATATGGATAAAGCTCTATGTGAAAGTCACCATAAGTATTTCAGGCCGTGGCTCAAGATGGGAATAGTATTAAGGATGCGTAAACTCTATTTTGGAATATGTCTCTTCCATTATTGAAGATGTGATATTTATAGGTGGAAAATATTTCCTAATCATAAAAGAGAGAGTCATAACCGTTTTGTCCAACGACCCCACTTTATATTTGAGACAAAAGCAGGCAAGCTAGAACATAAAAGTAAAATCTTTTATTATAAAAATCTCACTCTAGAAAATGAAGAAGTGACTCCTTAAATGATTCTTGGTGACCTCCTTACGGGAGAAGGATGACTATTTCATTATAGTAATGTCAAACCCAATATTCATTTTGGATACAATGATGGTACTGAGCTTCGAACATATGATTTTATGCAAATTATCAAAATTCCTGACCACTAGATGAATTCCAATAGCTTCGAACCCAATATTTTTAGGGTTTTATATTTCTCATGTTAAATGAGAATTGAAATCTCATGTTGTAGAGATAAAAAGCATGTTGGACCCATGTATTAGAAAAAAATTAGATGTAGGACCCATGTCAGCCCAGAAATCGAAGGGTGTAGGAAAGTTTGAATTCTCATGTTAAATGAGAAATATAAAACCCATATTTTTAAGGGAAAAACATATATCCTTTCAAAGGATATAAATTATATCCTTTTAGATCCTAACCGTTGATTTCCGTCCATCAATGATTATAATTTATTGGATTAAAATTATTAATTAATTAATAATAAATTTGACCCATTAAGTTTGACCCAATAGATTATAATCGTTGATGGATGGAAATCAACGACTAGGATCTAAAAGGATATAAATTTATGCAAATGACAGATATTATTCCCTATTTTTTAATCACCATTTTGTGGCTTTTGGTATCTAATATGCTGCAAAGAGGAGGAACACCTGGTCAAATGAAGCATGAAAGTTGAAACATATCATAGAGGCTACAAGTCTACAACGGATCCTGCAGAAACGACAAATATGATGTTAGAAATAGCAGCGGAGGCAGGAACTTTAGAATCAGCCGTTTAGGTTCCAAGGAGTCATAATCTTACAAGTAATGCTCAACTTTCCTGAAACAACAAATAAAGGAAATAAAATGTTATGCATCCATCTGGTTGGGTGTGCTGCAGGACTACACATATATCAAATATCAAGTTGCACTGAAAAAAATATTCATTTGGAGATCTGATTCGGCCAATCCTTAATTATTCCGAATGTGAACATAAATATTTGCAAGTAAAGAAGCAGCTGAAATTTATGTTTGACAAGGGTAATTAATAAAATATGGGAAAAATATTTATCCTCTTAAATGACACAACTTATATCCTTTCACTCTCACAAAGAGGTGGGACCCACACCTTATTTTTTCTTGTCAATTCTCTCTCCTCCTTTATCTATCTCTTTCTCTCTCTTGAGATGACACAACTTTACCTCCTTTAAAATGATAGACACTTTACGCATAAAATATATTCATGTTTGAATAAAAGTGCTGGCCGGGGAATCTAAATAATCTTGCAAGTAAGGAAAACCCTCCAAATGGCAGCACAACATAAATCCTCTATCCTCATTTTATATATTTCTTGTCTTTTATGCAACAACTGCACAAATAGAAAGAGTCAAAACTCAAAAGTCCCATGCGTTTAATTAAACAGTTCCTCTCTTTGACAATTAGTTTATGTTATTTTAATTAAAAAAAAATGCCTTACAGAAGCTCCTCTCAGAGTAATCTAAATTCTTGCAGAAAGCTAATATTTTCAACCAAAAGAATGAACAGAAAAATCCTCATAAGGTTATAACCACAATGAATGATATTGTATCCGCGATGATGATCTCCCAAGGCTTGTTACCATCTGGGTCTTTGCTAGATTCATTGATTCACATATCCAATGAACTTGGCTCAATGGAGAATTTTCCCATCATACAAATAAGGAATGTTTCATCCATGATAAGGAGGATCAAGCTTCTATCTTCTTTGTTCGAAGAGATTCAAGAAACAGATACCCCACTTCCTCCTTCTTCAATCCTTTGTTTCACAGAGCTCTTCTCTGTAATAAGAAGAGTGAAGGTTTTGATCCAAGAGTGCAAGGATGGAAGCTCTCTTTGGGGTCTCATTCAGTTAGAGTTCATTTCAAACCAATTTTATGTGCTTGCAAAGGAGATGGGAAGAGCCCTTGATATCCTTCCTCTGAAGTTGCTTAACATAACAGCAGATATAAGAGAACAAGTGGAGCTTCTGCAAAAACAAGCAAAGAGAACTGAGTTAGTCATTGATCCTAGAGAGCTTCAACGAAGAGAACAGCTTCTACAAGTAATGGCCAACAACAGTTTACAAAACAAGAAGAGAAAAGGGTTTATTGACTTTGGAAAAGTTGAAGAGATATTAAGCAGCATTGGTTTGAGAACCTTATCAGATTATGATACAGAAATATCCAAGTTAGAGGCTGAAGCTCAGAATCAGGCAGGCACAGGAGGACTAATTGTTGTCTCGAATCTAAACAATCTTATATCTCTGGTTTCGTATTCCAAATCCATGATATTCAGAGATGGAGATAACGATGGAGGTGAAGACGAGAGTAAGCCACTATCTGCATTTTTTCATAATAAAAAACATGATAGTTCTTCATCTTCTCAATCCACATCCATTTCACCTAGTATTCCTGATGAATTTCGTTGCCCAATTTCACTTGATTTAGTGAAGGATCCTGTCATTGTATCATCTGGTCACACTTATGATCGAACTTCAATTGCACAATGGATAAACTCTGGGCATCACACTTGCCCCAAAAGTGGGCAAAGGCTAATTCACACTGCTTTAATACCCAACTATGCATTAAAGAGTCTTCTTCAGCAATGGTGCCATGAACACAACTTCCCAATGAATGAGCCTATGAACAACAACAAGGGCAAGAAGAATATGAATGAGAATGCTATTGATCATATTTCTGCAAATAAAGCAGCTGCAGATGCTGTCAAAATGACAGCAGAATTTCTAGTTGGAAAATTGGCAACTGGTTCAGCTGATACACAAAGGCAAGCTGCGTATGAACTTCGGTTACTCGCGAAATCCGGCATGGATAACCGAAGAATCATAGCTGAGGTAGGGGCTATTCCTTTTCTTGTTACACTTCTAGCATCTCAGGATTCAAGAATCCAGGAGCATGTAGTTACGGCCTTGTTCAACCTCTCCATCTATGACAACAACAAGATTTTGATCATGGCAGCCGGGGCGGTTGATAACATAGTAGAAGTACTCGAATCGGGGAAGAACATGGAGGCGAGAGAGAATGCTGCAGCAGCAATGTTTAGCTTGTCAATGGTGGATGATTGCAAAGTACAAATAGGTGCACGTCCAAGGGCAATACCAGCCTTAGTTGGACTCTTGAAAGAAGGTACTCCTATTGGTAAAAGAGATGCTGCCACTGCACTATTCAATCTTGCAGTTTATAATCCTAACAAAGCAAGTGTTGTTAAATGTGGGGCAGTTCCTGTGTTGGTTGAGTTGTTAATGGATGATAAAGCTGGCATAACAGATGATGCTTTGGCTGTGCTTTCTTTACTACTTGGTTGCTCTCAGGGGCTACAAGAGATAAGGAATAGTAAAGCATTGGTGCCACTTCTTGTTGATCTTCTGAGATTTGGGTCAGTTAAAGGGAAGGAAAATTCAATAACACTTTTATTAGGATTGTGCAAAGAAGATGGGGAACTTGTTGCAAAACGTCTATTGGCAAATCCAAGGAGTATTCCTTCTCTTCAAAGCTTGGCAGCTGATGGTTCTTTGAGAGCTAGAAGAAAAGCAGATGCATTGCTTAGGTTGCTAAATAGGTGTTGTTCTCTAGCTTATCATTCTCTCTGATAGCACTAGCATGGTTTTTAATGACATTACATTACATTACAGATGCAGAGATGTATATTTTGTGAATCCTATACATGAAAATTAATGGTGTTCATTTGTTGTTTCAAATTTTGACGTCAAACAAAACAAAAAAGCTTTTGCTGCTTTGATACAATGATTGCTGATTAGGAAATCATTCCAGGATGAGTTAATTATCACTTCAGCAAATGCTTACTAGATTTTTATTTTTAAATAGCATTTGAGAAAGTTGAGATCAATTAGCATCTATGTGAATGTCTATCTTTTTAGACTCAACTCATTTACATGTCTATTTCTCTATGTTGGCTTTCGAAATTTTGGCTTCATGTGCAGTTGATAATTTGATAAATACATTCAACTCCTATAGTCCTATTCGGCTTTGCAAATCAAAAGTCTTAATTAATTCATGCAGTACAATCTGGTTGGTTTTGTCTATTTAATTTGATATCAAATCTTAAATTAATAAAATAAAATAGAAGGGGCAATAAAGAATGGACAATGAACGTTCAGGCCGGTCGGAGTATCAAATCTCAAGAATATTAAATATTTAAAATATTGAGAAGCATTACGTAAATTTTGTTTAGAGATAAAAATGAATAGATTTTATCTAATGGACAAAATTATCTTTATAAAGAAAATTTCAAATGAGTATTATTTACTTATTAGAGTGGTATTTGTTCTCATTATGCGATTAACAGTTACAAATGAACTTATATATTAAATACATGCAGTTCAAATACATGCATGAATGATTATTGTTATTTTTTGAGTGATTATTTGTTCTGACTTAGTGAATAATAATTATAAATAAATTTTTTATATTATGTCAATAAATTAAGAAGAAATTTACAAGTTGGTATTATTTATCATTAAATTCTCCTTTTTTTGGTAAATAATTCTCATTATTTTTCACTGAGTGAGTAATAATAAAAAATAATATTCTTTTGTAAATCTACATAAAATTAGGGGGGAAATTAAATAAATTCCATTTCTTTTTTATTAATTATTTGTATCTGTTCAGTACGTTATTAGATTAGCTTATTTTAGGAAAATAATGTTTTTTTAGCTTCAATTTAATTAAAAAATACATCGATGAGGTGGAGTTAATTAAACAATAACCATTTTATATAGGAAGAAGTACATTTTGAGAATTTGTACCAGAAGTGTTTCAATAAGATAAGCTTGGCCATTAGAATTCTTAAACACAAGTTCTTCCCGCGTGATACCCTCCTTCTGCCACGCTCGTCATATATAAAATAATAAAAGTATTTTTTTATTATTTTTTATGTTGTGAATAAAAGATGTTTCTTGTTTACCAAAAAAAAATTGTTTCTTTTATGGGTAAAGTGTGTATCATTTTAAAGGAGGTAAAATTGTGTCATTTAACAGAGAGAAAGAAATAGATAAAGGAAGAGAGATAGTTGACAAAAAAATAAAATAAAAGTGTGAGTCTCACTTCCTCTTTGTGAGAGTGAAAAGATATAAGTTGTGTCATTTAAACGAATAAACATTTTTTTTTTTTTTTTAAGGAGTCAAGGAATAGAAGATGTTCGAGTTGACAGAATCGGGGGATCAGAGAGATGGGCCTGCTTGATGGAAACATAAATGAAAGGTTAGCCCAACGGATTAGGAATACCCAAAGGATGGCGTAAAATTTGGGTAGGTATTGCTCATTCTGATATTTAATCATTATTTTTTAAATATAAAAAAAGGATAAATCGCAAATATTTTGTACTCAACTACTGTAACTTCTAAACTCTTTTTGATGATTTTTCTCGTCGTCAATAAATGTTTCGATTTTTCAAATAAAAAATAAAAAAAATCTACCCCTTATCATTATTCATCTTTTATCTTAAGAGATAAGGCTTTGTAAATTCTAAAAATCGTTATACATATCCGTAACTCAGGGTAACTTCTTAACGCTAAAAGTGATATCTACTATGTATATAGATATAAACAAAAAAAAAATAGATTACCAAAAAAAATATATATAAACAAAAAAATAATTTTACTCATTATAAATAAAGGAATAACATCTATCCTTTTAAAAGATATAACCTTATATCATTTTGTCTATCAACGGTTATAATTTATTGGATCAAACACAATGAACCAATTTGATCCAATAAATTATAACCGTTGATTGACAGAAATCAACGGTCAGAATTTAAAATGATATAAGGTTATATCAAAGGATAGATGTTATTCCCTATAAATAATAATAATTTGAATTCGTTATATCATCATAAAAACTTTAGATAACTCTTTTTACTTCTGTTTGATCATATCAAAACACTTAACAAAATTAAGTCTTCTAGTTTTTAAAATTTAGTTTCCCTATAAATATATTTTAATAAGGGATAAGATATTCTACCTACCATTTTATTTTATTTTTTATCTTTACTTATCACTCTCCAATACCGTTAGATTAGAATCTCAAGAAAAAAGAAATATAAATGTTAGTTAAGATTACGATCTAATGATGTTTTAATATGATAGACAAAAATGGGTAAAATAAGAGATACGCAGAATAACCTATCCTTTAACTAACAACCAATTGAAAACAATATCATTAATTTGTGCTTCTTTAAAATTAAAAATCCGGTAATTGCAATTTGAAGTCAGTCAATAACTGATAAGTGATAACCCTTCTAGAGGATCTTTATCATGCAAACTTTTGAGTCCTAGTCAAACCCAATTAATCATCCAACAAGAGTTTACATTTATCTATGAGTCTTTTTCATAGTTCCCAAACTCTATAAATAGGATAATACTCCAACACGTAGCATACCATATTTTCAAGCGAAAAACAACCTACGTAGGTCACATTGCCATGGCTTCCATAACCATAAGAGCCTCCTCCTTCTTCCTCGTCTTCTCTCTCGTCCTCTTCCTCTCGATACCAAACTCAGCCACTGCCACTCACCCTGTCTCTGCAGTCTTCGCCTTCGGCGACTCCACCATCGACTCCGGCAACAACAACCACTTCAACACCCTCTTCCGCGGTGATCACTTACCCTACGGTCGTGACTTTTCGGGTCACATCCCAACGGGAAGGTTCTCGAATGGGAAGATAGCAACCGATTACCTTACACAAATTCTAGGCGTTAAGGAACTGTTACCTGCTTATCTGGACCCACATGTAACTGATCATGATTTGCTTACTGGGGTTAGTTTTGGTTCTGGGGGTTCTGGATTGGATATCAACACCGCGACCTTGACAAGGGTTATGGACTTGAATGCACAATTTGACTTGTTTGAAGAGGCTTTGCTGAGGATGAGAAGGGTTGTTGGAGTAGAAAAGGCTAATCAAATCATCGAGAATGCCTTATTTGTGATCAGTACTGGCACTAATGATATGTTATACAATGCATATTTGTTACCATCGAGGATTATTCGCTATGGTTCTATTTCAGGTTACCAAGATTTCCTGCTCCAAAATCTTCACTCTTTCATTCAGGTTTGTATTTTATTTTACATTTATAAAATAAGGATTTAAAGTTTTACATGTTTAAAAAAATAACTTATATCTTGTGCTTTCGGTGTTTGTAATTTTAAATGACACAATTTTTATGTCATTTTCTAATGAAATTAATAACAAACATCTTTTACCAAAAAAAAAATAACAAACATTTCTCCCATCTCCTATATATAGCTATATAAAAATGTGTAGGCTCTAATTTTTCTCTTTCTTTATTTTTCTTTCGCGTCTCATATGAGTTTTATATTTTTACATGGTTTGGTGTTTGTCATTTTAAATTAGTTATCTCATTTTAAGAGAGAGATAAAAAAAATAGAAATAATGGGAGAGAGAGTGGGTAGGTTTTTTTAAATTTAAAATTTAAATAAAAAAATTATTTTATGTCTATCTCTCTTAAAATGACAAATACTTCTCCCTTTGTATATATTTGTAAAAGATAATTTTATTTCTATAACATAAGAAAGTTTATAAATTAATATAATTAGAATGAATACACATTATATATATGAGGTAGGTTTACATCTCATCTGAGGGCCGTTAGATCAAAAAATATCAATGGTGCCAAATGCTTAGAAATCAGAGTCGTTGATATTTTTTGATCTAACGGCTATTAGATGAGGTGTCAAAATTAAAATTTGACACTAGTGTCAAAGGATATTTTTTGATCTAACGGCTATTAGATGGGGTGTCAAAGGATCCTATATATATATACATATATATATATATATATATATATATATATATATATATATATATTGAGAAACAATAACGAAATTGAATATGATTATTGGGGATTGCAGAGACTGTACGGAGCAGGAGCTCGTAGGATTATGGTGGCAGGTCTTCCACCAATTGGGTGTCTGCCAATCCAAGTGACAATAAGCAGCATTTTACCAAGCCAACACTGGCTACAGCGTGTGTGTAACGTTCAACAGAACGTGGATTCTGAAGCCTACAACAGCAAGCTTCAATCACATGTTCGTTTACTGCAAACCATACTCAGTGGTGCCAAGGTCGCCTATTTCGATATCTATGCGCCCATTTTGGATATGGTCCTAAGTCCCACTAAATACGGTAATAACTCCTCCCTGAGTTTTCTATTTCTATTTATTTTTATTTATCTATCTACACGCCCATTATGTGTTGATTAAATTGCTTATAAATTTTTCAAGGCTTTCAACAAGCACTTCAAGGATGCTGTGGGACAGGGCTATTGGAGATGGGTCCTGTCTGCAATGTGCTTGACCTCACGTGCCCAGATCCATCCAAGTATCTGTTCTGGGATGCTGTGCACCTTACGCAAACAGGATACTATTTTCTTGCAGAGAGTGGTCGACAACATTTGCTTCCATACTTTACCAGTTAGGCTGTTATGATGTTAGATTTTATATGCATTTTTCCCCCAAGGTCAATTAGCTAAATAATTAGCCAGTAGAATGGATTTACATCTTTATTTAGGATAAGTTTGTTATTTTATTCATGGTAGTTTAAGATTTCTTTTTTCTTTAGATACTTTTAAGAAATCAATTTATTTTTTATTAGAATTGTGCTTACCTTTGAATTATAAATAGCTTTGAATCCCGTTGCCTCTTTTGACTAAAGTTTCAATAATAATTTTGGGAGATGCCGAAGTGAATGTTAAATATATTCACAATAATAATAATTTAAACAAATTTATAATTGAAAAAAAAATTATGAATGAAACAAATCAGTCACAATCTCGAGGCCTTTGGGTGTTATTCGCACCTCCAGATGCTTACGCTATTTCATTTTTTTGGTCATCAGATGCTTTCATTGCAATACAAAATTAGTTTCTTCCTTTTTACTTACTATCGTTGGCCCGTTTAGGTATTACGTATCTGTGTTTGGTGTTCGCTTAACGCCAAAAAAAATTAATTTATTATTTTTTTAATAAAAAATTGCGAAAAAATAGTCGTTTTGAAATTAATTACGAAAATATAGCAGTCAAACACGCCCTACGGGGGGCGTGACCGGTTGGAGAAAGACACGCCCAAATTTGGGCGTGACCGAAGAGAGAGACACGCCCCATTTGGGGCATGTTTCACCAGGTGCTGCCACGTGGCACAAAAGTCAACAGATTGACCATGAAAATTTGGAAGTCCATAACTTTTGACTCGGGTATCCGAATTAGGTAATATTTTTTTTGATTCCACGTAACTTTTCGAGATCTACGTAATGACATCTCATTTGACATATTTTGTCTCTCACAAGAAAAAATTGTTTACAACAATGATACCATAAGAACGTTTAAACCCAAATTAATAAACAGAAAACCACTATTATGATTAGAAACATTCATAGTAAAGATCCGATGGTGTAAACATTTGGGCATGACCGAGGAGAGAGACACGCCCCCATTGGGGCGTGTTTCACCAGGTGCTGCCACGTGACACAAAAGTCAACAGTTTGATCGTAAAACTCTGAAAATCCATAACTTTTGACTCGGGTGTCCGAATTAGGTAATATTTTTTTTGATTCCACATAACTTTTTGAGATCTACGTAATGACATCTCATTTGACACATTTTTTCTCTCACAAAAAAAAAATTGTTTACAACAATGATACCATAAGAACGTTTAAACTCAAATTAATAATTAGAAAATCACTGTTATGATTAGAAACATTCATAATAAAGATCCTTATTAAAAAGTTAAATGAGTGCTTTTCGTTTTATTTTAATTTTTAAGTTTTTGTTCGTGATTATAAAGTTATGTCATTTTAAATAAAACTATGTCGTTTTGATATGATTTTTAAGTTTTTGTTCGTGATTATAAAGTTATGTCATTTTAAACAAAACTATGTCGTTTTGATATATTTTTACCAAAATCATAAGGATCTTTATTATGAATGTTTCTAATCATAACAATGATTTTCTGATTATTAATTTGAGTTTAAACGTTCTTATGATATCATTATTATAAATTCAATTTTTTTGTGAGAGACAAAATATGTCAAATGAGGTGTCATTACGTAGATCTCGAAAAGTTATGTGGAATAAAAAAAACATTACCTAATTCGGACACCCGAGTCAAAAGTTATGGACTTTTAAAGTTTCACAGTCAAACTATTGACTTTTGTGCCACGTGGCAGCACCTGGTGAAACATGTCCCAAATGGGGCGTGTCTCTCTCTTCGGTCACGCCCAAATTTGGCCGTGTCTCTCTCCAACCAGTCACGCCCCCGTAGGGCGTGTTTGACTGCTATATTTTCGTAATTAATTTCAAAACGACTATTTTTTCGTAATTTTTTATTAAAAAAACAATAAATTAATTTTTTTGCCTTCGCTTAACATTATATGTTGTTTGGACAATTTTTTGACAAGGAAATAGACTTTTTCTTTTAATAATCATCATAGTACACTGCAGAGATGAACTTATCATTATAAAAAGATTAAAATTATATAAATTCTACGTCAAATGAAAAAAAATAATGTGAAAATTACAAATAATTCTTTGAAAGCAAGATTACAAATACTTTAACAGCTCAGATAAAACCAGCTTTGTAATATTGACACAGCGGGCCCCTAATTTCCGTATATATTTAGGCCAAATTGCGGGCTTTTCTAAATAACTAAAAAATTTATTCGCAGCAATCTTCATCATAAGGATGATCTCTTAACCCCCATTAAGAGGGAGTGGATAGTTCTCTACAATCTAAGCCGAATTTTTTTTTTGGTGAGTTCACAGTGGCAATCACGTCCTTCTACAGTTCAGTTTCAGTAGACAATTTTCGAATTTCATACACCTTTGCCGTGCAATGAGCATAGGCATATTATGATTTCCACCAAAACCAGATCCCTTAACCCAATGCATCGTCATAAAACAGTGCCCCTGTGGATTTTCTCTTGTATTTAAAACGAGAAGAAAATAAAAATACAGTACTGTCCATGCAGTGACAGACAGCAAAAATATTTAATGCTTGGAGTACAACAACATAAAAAGAAAAAGAATATCAGCTGCTACGAAGGAGCTGAGAAGCTGAACCTAAATCCAGTTTTCCCACGATCATGCTCATCCTTCCTGAGTACGTAGAAGTAGTTACCCTGAAACAAGAAGTATGTTGGTGAATAAATCATAGAAAGTTTTAATACGAAACGAGTAAATACCAAATTAACTGGGAGGGCGGGGGAGGGGCACAACAAAAAAGAGATTACTAATTCCGAGAACAATGCCAACTATCAATTGAACAGGTTGTTTTCCAAAATTGCATTACTAAATTGAAATACAAAATTAAATAGCAGGTAGCTTCTCATCAAATACAGACCTTAGATCAGATTCCATGCAGATATATTATAAGCAAGTATTATGCACTCAGTTCAGAAATAAATAAGTGAGGGGAAAGAGGAAAAACAGGAAAATTACACAAGCAACAAGATTTCTAGCTTGAAAGGTTCTACATTTTTCTTTCCTTTCCTTCATACTTTCTAATGCCCAAATATAACAAATAAGATTACCCCAAAAGTCCTCTATATTTTGCCTCCATTATTGGCATTCCACTTCAATCTCTCTCCCTACTTTTGGTTAGTTTAACCTGCTTCTTAATTAAATATAAAAAAATTAAAACAGAAGCTAACCTCTAGGCGGAAGAGTCTAGTAGGAATAACAATTCCACATCCCAGCGACATTCGAAAGGATTCTAAGAACTTCCGAGGAGAGAAGTGCCTATATTCATTCTGAGTTAACTTAGCAGTGTTCCCAGAGCCAGCAAAAACATGGCCATGGATTCCATGTTCTCTCAACCACCTAACTGGAAGATCAAAAGAGAGGTCTGCAAAAGCAGTAACAGCAAGATCTCCACCAACGAAGTCCCATCCAGAGAAGTCACCATTGTCATCATTAGATCCATTTCTAATTTGTCTCCGTGGTTCAGTAGGACCTAACCCCCTAGTTTTAAATCCCCATAATGTTGTTGGTCCTCCTAGGGTGCAAACTGGAGAGAAATCACCACCCAAATAAAACCTTTCTGGAAGGGGAGATGGCTTGGTCATGAACCCATGCCCCCATGGAAAAACAGCACCAGCAGATATCCCAAGGTTCAGTGCTATATTATAAAATCCAAAAGGGACAGCAAAGCGAGCATCAAACTCCTGCATTAGACCTTAGATGATTAACAGAGTTACTCAAGAAAAAATTAATTAAAAAAACAAAAGAGCGATGAAAAAAAAAGAAATATTAAGATGCAAGAGAGTTATTACAGCACAATTGTTATACAATATACATATATGTTATTGTGACCATGGTCTATGCCTTAAAGGCTGTCCCATCCTCAACAATTACTAGAATCAAAAGCATCCTCTGCAATTCACCAAACAAAAAAATAAAAATAAAAACGAGCAGACTGTGAGTCTTGGGACCGATTCCCTGGCCATATACAATGTCAACCACACAATGTTTTTTTGCCTTTTGAACTCTTTCTAATCAGCTTCCATCGGGTATTAACTTACTACTTCAGACAAGAGCTTGGCAGCCTATAGAAAAAGCTGATAATAATAAATTCATAATAAACTAAAGAAAACAAGTTAACATCAGATGATTTTTTTTCCTTTTTTGCCTTTCCTCATATTTTTTGCTAAAACCACTGGTTACAGTTATAAAAATACAAGGCAAAGCATCAGGAAGATCAAAGGCAAAAGTTCATTTTACTGTGAAATAACTCCATGAAAAACAAGTGGAAAGAAAAAAGAAACAGTAATTAATGCAAGTTGTACTGATGGCCAGTAACACATGACAAAAATCTATTTTAGGATAGTTTAATTCCTTATTTCTATATTTCTTGTTTCCAATTTCTACCAGTTAAGCCAATGTCTCAATTAATCATAATAGAAGCAAAGTCCAATCATTAAGACTTAAACTTTGTAGGAGAGAAAGTCTATGTCAGATCAGATGACAATTGATGCGTTTATCTGACTAGCATCAACCAAGAAGCTAGAAATTGAACAAGGGAAATGTTTGACTAAAATGCATTCATGGTATGGCTTCATCGAGATAACAGATTATTATACTTCCCCACGTGGTATGAGCTGTAAAAGGTATCACAGTCAGAACCTATTACCTTCTAGAAACAGCGCACCTTAAGACAAATTTTTTTGACTGTTCTAGGATATCGTTCAAAAGGTATACATTTTTTGGTCATCAAGGTATATCTTGGTCGAATGTCTTAAACTATAGGCTAATCTCACAAGCACCTCCATGAACTATGACTCAAGCACATAAATAACAACTCCTTGGATCAGAACACACAAAACACTTAGAACTGATTTGCCAAACATTCAATTATTAGATAGCACTTTGCATAAACTTCATGCAGAATAGGCATCAAGCCTGCAACTGGCTAAGTGTTCCTCAAACCTCATACTTGTGAAAGCCTTCAATCGACAATTGCACCGAAATGAGATCCTAAACTAAGGGCTGGACATAGAACCCATCAAAGAAGCATAAGGCCATAAGAAACCAATCAAGTTCTAGTGCCAAAAATATTTTTTTAGTGAAAATAGCCAAATATATCATTCATCATATGAGCATAGTCCCAACTCCCAAGGCAGAGTAACAAGTACCCCTCTATCTCTACAACCAACAACGGCTAAACTGAATGATGTCAACATAGATAGAATGTGACAAATAGTACTACGATTCTCTACAACAGGAAAAGGTTTTGAAATTTTCTTTTCTGACCAAGGAGATGGAATCCTTCCATAACCAAGAAATCTTATATTTCAACCCTAATTTTCTGCTTATTAATTCCATCAATTCATTTTAAAATTTCTGATCTGCACCAATTTGGAACTCTAGCCACTCCCAAGATTATTTAAATATTTCTTACACCACTATCACTCAATAGAAAGGTTATTATGTCCTATGCATGACACATAAAATTGCAGTGCAACAGATAAATTGAAGGGCAATAAAAGGATTTAGTCACACCTGACGCAGAAACCGCACGCTCCGATGATCTGGTGTAAGGCCACCAAAGTGAGTGGTGGAAAGAAAAGCATATCCTTTTGTCGGCCTAATAGGTGAATTTCTCCTGTCAATTTTAAATGTGTACTTCAAAGATGACAGTAAACCATGCCCAAGCTGCCTCCTTATAGACCTGGATGACATTTGTGATGGATCTGTTAAGATACGCCATCCAAGAGTGTATAATAAGTCATGGTGCTTTGTGGAGATCAAGCCAAGAGACGCGCCCAGCAACTGTTCTTTGTACGAAGAATACTCTAGCCAATCATGGGAAAGCATGGATATTCGTCCCACAATAGGAGTTAACAAACCTTTAAATCGAGGGGCATACACCCCTACACTCACCTCTGTTGCTTGGTTGGCACCATAGCCCAAAGAAGCATCCCATAGATCACCATAACCCAACAAGTTCTTATACTTAAGAGTACCTTCAGCAGTCCAAGAACTAGCCTACAAACACATGACATAATTTACACACAGTAAACACACAAAAAAACAAAAAAAGATTCCCATGCCCTTGTTCATTCCCAACCTTAGCATATATGTCATTTTGGTCATGCCTAAATAGTTGGCAGCATTAGACGTTTCTATACAAAGCAATGCCTTAAATCATAATAACATCTCTCACTTTGCGTCAACATATAATGCAAAAACATTGCAATCGGAGAAGAATAGATAATAAGAATGTGTACCGAGGGTTTCATATAAACGCCGCATTCGCCAGAAACATTGTTATCGGTCTCTACAACGTCGACGATGACATTGGCAGTGTTTGGCAGCTCTCGGGGTCCTGCCTCGAGCCTAACCTTGCAGGAATCGAAGATTTCTAGCCCTTGAAGCCTCGCAATGGCGATTTGCGAAGCTTGCATAAGCTCCTGCATGGAGGTCGCGTTCTCGATCCCTTTGAGCTCCGCCTCAATCACCCAATCTTTCGTCTTCGTGTTGCCAGTTATAACCACGTCGTGGACTCGGATAGGTACCAGCTCCGACGACAACCGCCGCGACAGGGATTCTACCTTGAAGCGCTGCTCCCTCAGCTTGGACTCTGAGGATTGCGGAATTCGCCGATTCGGTTCCTGCAACTCCTCCTCCTCCTCGTCTTCTTCTTCTTCTTCTTCTTCGTCAATGTCTTCGTCTTCGTGTTCCGCATCGCCATCGTTAGGGTTCGAAGGAGATGGTTCTTCTGTGTTTGCCATTTGAGGAAGTTTCTTTTGTGATTGAGTGTGAGAGTAAAAGCGGGTCAGCGAGACGGCGATGCAGGTCTAGCGTAGATGATAATTCCCCTTTCATTCTAACTTGGACAACAAAGGCCACTTTTTTTTTTTTTTCTTTTTTTCTTTTTCTCAGAAGACATTAAGTTAATAAAAAAAGGAACTGAGAAACAAGAAATTGTACATTTCTACCATTTCATTTAGTTACAACTGAATCAATTATTGGTCAATAAATAAAAAAATAGATATTCAGTTTGGATTTTTTTTTAAATTACAAGCTATTTTTAAAAAAAAAAAATAATTAACAGTTGTTTGGTAATTAATTTTTAACTTAAATTTACTCAAAAGCTCAAATCTCATTTCAAGAAAAGCTAATAAAATATTTAATGATGGTAGTTCAATTGATGTATGAAAATTAAGTAGGCGGGGATGAGAGTATATATTCGATCCTCCTCAATTTTATCTTTGAGAGGGATTTAAAACTTTAATTCTGGATCTGCTTAAACATGTTTATCTTTCATTGAGAATACCTATGATTTATCAAAAAAATAGAAAAAATAATAAAAATTTAATAAAAAAGCTCTTCCTATGAATTTTTAGGTTTTTTTTTTACATTAAAAGAAATTATTATAAGAATTTTTGTAAAAATATGTTTGCGCTAAGTTGAAGATAAGAGAAGTTAAAAAAAAAAAAATTCCAAGCATTGGTTATATCGAAGTATTAGGTACGTAATCATTTTCGTTAATTATTTAATTTTAACTAAGTATTATATATAAATTAGATACTTGTACGAAGGGAGGGAAGCACGTGCAAGCTTGACGGCCATGAATGCCTTTCAATTTTCATAGCATGTTCCGGGAACCATTTGTGCTGTTCTGTTAGCCAAAAATTGGATTTTTAGGAACAAGGTGTTATATATTGTAATTTCAAATAGATTTCTCTGATTTTGCGAGGGGTATAAATTTGAGTTTATGTTCTCTTTGCTGTTTCTTTCCTTCTGATTTGTACAAACTTACGTACTTATGAAATAGTCAATAGCCAAAATGAAAAAATGAAAAATACCCGCAGTAACATGGGAAACAAAATTATTGCGATTTTATTTAAGAAAAAAATGTGTATCCTTTCCAAGGATGCAAATTTAGATCCTTATAAAAAACACAAAGAGCTGTGTATCCCACTGGAAAAAAAAATAAAGATATAAATCTAACTTCTCTTCATCTATTTATTTATTTCTTAAAATGACTTAAAGTTGTGTCATTTAAAATGATAAACATTTTTTTCTTTATTTAATAGCAGAAAATCACCTAACGGAAAACAATTTCATATTGAATACTGAAATGGACACAAACTTAAGACAACCAGAAAGAAAAAAAAAAAAAAAAAAGAACAAGTGAATGTCAATGCTTGCTTAAGGATAGTTTTGGGACAATGTTAATTGTGAGTAGTATTGTTAGAGCAATCAGAGGGACGAAAAGCCAAGGGACCAGCAGCGTAGAAGACTGCCTCGTAATTACTTCCATGTAATCTCCTGTTCTCGTAACGAAGTGGAGCCCCATTGAGATCATAGTTAACATTCGATAGAAGGTTGCAACTTTCAAGAGGAGACCAGACAAGCTTCACATAACAAGATTGAAGGGGATGATCTAGTATATAGTGCTGCATCTTGAACCCTTCAAGCGCAGCATATAGGTAACCCTTTTTGTCTGTCTCAAAGACCTTATAGTAGCTTGGTTGAGCTTTGTGGTTTTCGCAGGTAACACTTACTTTGGCCCAAGGAACGGGCTTGGCTCCAGTCAATGACCTGGTTCCAAAGTGTCACAGCTCTGGCAGTATACCATAGCTTCCACCACTATGTCTATTTTCTTCTCTATTGTTTTTGGAACATCTTCACCAGCTTCTATGTTAGGAATGGCAATCACAAGAAGCAGGAAAAAGAGGATAATGAAGTTCTTGCGAGCCATTTTTCAAAAGGGTGAAGGACTAGAAAATTGTTCAGATACAAGAGCTTATCGATTGAAGAGCCGTTTGAGCTTATATGGAGAATGTGTTGATAATGCAGATCAACGTGCTCTCCATCATGCAACCAAGTACCAATTAATTTCAATCTTCATATCTGTCTACGTGAGGGCCACGCTCATTATTCATATATAAGAAAATTCTTTGGAAGACATGACATGTTGAAATAAGTATTTTATGTACTAAGCATTTAAAAATTATCAGTTGGTTGGAGTTTTTACAATGTGACTCCCACTGTGTCAAACCAAAAAAAATTAAAAATATTACTATTGGTCCAATGCACAAATTGAACAAGTATACATCTATCAAAGAATGTCTCAAACAAATGGAAACCTTTGTATCATGTCAACCTGTTTTGGAATAATACTGTAAATTTTTGTTTGTTTAAAAAAAAAATTGGATTAAGAACGACAATTCCTTTTCTTTTTTCTTCTTGGTTAGTAAGTGTTATATTCGATTTAGTTTTAGGATAATACTTTTTCTTATGTTGCATAAGAGAACTACTCAAATAATAAACATGAGGGAAAAAAAAAAGTTAGAGGTTAAAGAAAAAAATTATTAGAGAACCCATTTAAAAATGTGAGTATAGGAGATAATATTTTTCTTATGCAACATAAGAAAAGTATTATCCTTAGTTTTATATATTTTTTGTGAATTTTAAGTCTAATTGAGCGCAACAAAAAATAGTTTCCCGCATAACTTTAGTTTTTGTCCACAATTATCATAATTACGGACACACAAGAAATCTTGATGGTGATGAATGCCATTTATAGCATGTTTCGGGAACCATTATAAGAGTTCTTGTTGGAAATTAGAGTGATAAAAAATTTTACATTGAAAATTAGTGGGCTAAGCATAATACATATAAATGTCTTAAATTTTGAATTGAGACTTGGTGTGGGACCTCGTTCGTGGGTTTGTTGGGTTTGCGTAGGCATGCCTAGCCAATAACTCACATAAAAACCGTTCAAAAGAATATCATAATGCATAGAATGGATTTGAAATTTGCTTATTGTTTGATCCTAGGTAGACCGTGAGTATTAGTGTAAAGGTATGCATTCAGAAATATCTATAGGAGAGATATTCAATTGGCTCAAGGCCAATATACCAATCATTGCACACAATCAGAGAAGCCCCGTTATAAGAAATTTTTTTTTGAAGATACATGGAATCGAATAACAATCTTAATACACTCTAAACACATCCAACACCATTAGGCTATCCCTAGTGGTGCGCCCTTATAAGAATTTGATTATATTAATTCTTCATTATGGGGATTTTTGTGGTTGACCTTCCTTGCGGCTTCCTAATTATAATTTGATTCCCTGAATTGTCCCTCTCTTTTTTTATCGAGATGCAGGTCTGAATACGCAAGTTAAAATTTTCACTAATGATTCTTGAGTTAGGCCTCTGCATCTAACTCCATCACAAGACATACTAAGCCTATGATCTCATCTCTTTTAATAAGTTCATACACAATATATTTTATTTTAAAACACAATTGAATTTTTAGGAACAAGGTGTTAATTGTAATTTGCAAATATATTTCTCTGATTTTGCGTTGGGTACACAAACTTGAGTTTTCTGTTCTCTTTGCTTAACATTTCTCCTGACTTGAACAAACTTCTGTACTTATGAAATAGTCAAAATGAAATAAAAAAATACCCGCAGTAAATTGCAATCTGATTTCTTTATTACAAGGAAAAGAATTAAAACAATTTTGGTTTATCACAGGAAAACACCTAAAAGAAAACGATTTCATATCGAATACTCAAATCAACACAAACTTAAATCAACCCAAAAAAAAAAAAAAAAAAGATCAATTGAATCTCAATTTTTGCTTAATGAGAATTAAATAGTTGTGGGACATTAATTGTGAGTAGTATTAATATGTGAGCAATGAGAGGGACGGAAAGCCAAGGGTCCAGCAGCGTAGATGACAGCCTCGTAATTACTTCCATGCAATTTCTTGTTCTCATAACGAAGTGGAGCCCCATTCAGAGCATAGTTAACATTCGAGAGAAGGCTGCAACTTTCAAGAGGAGACCAAACCAGTTTTACGTAGCAAGATTGGAGAGGATGATCTAGTATATAGTTTTGCATCTTGAATCCTTCAAGTGTAGCATATAGATAACCGTTTTTGTCTGTGTCAAAGACCTTATAGTAGCTAACGTGACCTTTGTGGTTTTTGCATGTAACACTTACTTTGGCCGAAGGAATGGGCTTGGCTCCAGTCAAAGACCAGGTTCCAAAGTGCTCACAGCTCTGGCAGTACACCATGGCTTCCACCACCACTTCTACTTTCTTCTCTGTTGTTTTTGGAGCATCTTCACCAGCTTCTATGTTCGGGAAGGCAACCACAAGAAGCAGGACAAAGAGGATAATGAAGTTCTTGCCAGCCATTTCCAACAGGGGTGAAAGGACTATAAAGAGTTTCAGATAATTGAAGAGGCATTTGATAGATTGGTATATATAGACTTTTGGTAATATGGAGACTGTGTTGATAATGTAGATCAACGTGCTCTCCACAATGCAACCAAGCACCAATAAATTTCATTCTTCATACCTGTCTACGTGAAGGCCACCTTCCACCGTGTATATACTTCCAAATTATTTGTAAATAAGAAAATTCTTAGGAAGACGTGTTCTAATAAGTATTTTATGTACTAACACTATATAAAAAGGGGCACCATTGATCCACTTATATCCAATAGCTCACATTACTAAAAAATTGGAGCCCTTAGATATAAGTGGCATCAACGGACAAGATTGAAAGTGTAACTTACACTAGTGTAAAATGATCATGACCCATATAAAAAATATCAGTTAGTTTGACTTTTAAAAATTTGAGTCTCACAATCTATGTAGCACTGATACTCACACGAGATACGTGACACGATACGACACGACACTCTGACACGTTAATTGTAAAAAATGTTAGATCTCGACATGTTAGGACACGTTTTGATATTAAATAATATTTTTAATTTATGTAATGTATATTATGTTTAATATTCAATAATTTAACAAAATAATGAAACTAAACTTATAATATTCATCAATTTTACAAAGAAACCAAAGATATCCCAAAATATTTATATTAAATTTAATAAAATTGTAATCGTAATTCAATAAATATAACATTTGGAACTAAAAATTCAATATTTTGGGATATTAAATGTAATAAAATTGTAATCGTAATTCAACAAATCTAACAGTTGGAACTAAAAATTCAATACAATGCCACCTTTGAACCTTTTTTTAAATTTCTGTAACGCGTGTTAGAGTATCGGAGAGTGTCGGGAAGTGTCAGACACGACACGTCAGGATTTTTGAACCGTTAGTGCTTCATAGCTCGTAATATCAAACCAACTTATATCACTATTGGTCCTATGCACAAGAATGTCTCAAACAAATTTGGAAACCTTTGTACCATGTCAAGCATTAAAAAAATGGATTACACAGTGATATTTGATTTCTAATACAACTTCTGTAAATTTTAATTTTTGTTGTGCACGACATGATATAGTTTTACTGATTTCAGCGTACTTCTGCAGAAGAAATCTCAACCTCTGCCCACCAAAGTGGAGAGAGTTTAGGAACAACTAATTCAGGTGTTATCTTTGTTATTTCTCTCAATCTAACACTGACTTCTTTCATTGTGGGTCTCTGCTCTGAATCAGGATGGACACAAGATTTAATCAATTCAGCCACTTGTTCCAGCTGATCTTCTTGGTAATATGCTAGAATTGGATCCACCATTTCTTTGAGGGGCTGGTCCCCTTGTAAATAGTGTGATGCCCAGTTTTCAAGTGACCCATTATCCACTGAATAAGGGAGCCTACCAGTAACGATTTCAAATAATAAAACACCAAAGTTGTAAACATTACTTTGTGGACTTGCTAATGGCATGTCAATGTGTTCTCTACCCTCAGCTTTTGTCTCAGCTGAAGCTATTTCTTTCGGGCAACTCAAATCCGAGATTTTGGCAGCATAGTCATCGGTCAGGTGGACAGCTGAAGAATTCAGGTTGATAAGGGCCATAGGAGGGTCCAACTTGTGCATATGTTGCAGGCAGTGAGCCATTCCCATTGCAATTCTAAGTCTTGTTCCCCAGTCCAAGTGTTCAGCTTCTTTTACTGGAATTCCCAACAAGATCAAATACATCAGCCATTTCCCAACTTAAACACAAAAGGGATGATAAAAAAACAAATCCTTGAAAAGCAACGATTCTTGCTTCTGAAAGAGAAAAGGAGCAGCATAGGAGAAAGAGAGCAAGCATATAGTTTTTAATACATGGGAAAAGTATTTATCCATTTAAAGAATACAAAATTGTGTCCTTTAAAGTGAAATATGGTATTTTACTATAATTTTACTTAAAAAAGACATAATATTATGTCCTTTTAAAAGATAAGCATTTTCCAATTTCGCAAGCAAATATAATTCAAATCCTAATTGGAGAGCTTGTTCAAGGAAGCTAATTTTGGTTACATTTTACAAATATTATCGTAAAAAAATATATAATATTATTTCATTTGAAAGGAAAAATATTTTTCAATTTGGCATAATATAATTCAGGGTTATATTAGTCTTTATCATTATAATTTTTTTATCTTATAACCCAAAATGATATCATTTTAAGCTCACTGAAGATAATTTAATCTAACTGACCGGAGAAATACTTTTGTAATGACAACTTCTCACGCAAATATAATTCAAATCCTAATTGAAGAGCCTTTCAAGCAAGCTATATTTTCCATAATAATGGGTCCAACCAATAGGTCAAGATGGTGGGGTGGGCTAGGAAAAACAGCAACAAATTTAAAGGGTGTCGTTTTTTACCGGGCCCACATGACCCAAGGGCTAAGCTAGGGCGTGCTTCACCCACGGGGTTATACAATTGCTAAAAGACACTTTTCAATGTAATAATTACTCCAAAACTATAGGTACTCACTGTGTAAATGCTCAAACAGTGTTCCGTTTGGGGCATATTCGAAAACCAACATTCTGGTGAAAGGCTCGTTTTCTTCACAATATCCAATAAGATTGACAAAATTCTTGTGGTTCACTTTTGATAATGTATTTATCTGAAACCATAATTGCTTTAAAAGTTAGTTACAATTAGAATGCTTAAATTGCAAATCTACAAATAATTTTGTTGGTTATTTTTGGTAATGATAATTGATACCTTCTTCCAAAATTGAGCTTCTAAAGTCTTTGACCAATTCTTGGATGATGTAACCGAAACTGAAGCTACAGCTATTTCAATGCCACTAGACAAAGTCCCTTTGTATATTGTACCAATGGGTGAAGTACGAATTACATTACTAAAATCTTCACATGCAGCTTCAAGCTCTGATCTCTTTAGCTTCGGCATCCCTTAGAATGTGAAACTCTGTCATGCATGTACATAGGCAAAAAACATGCATATAAACATTAGGAATATAACTCAGACACAGGAGTGCAGTCATTCAAGACAGATCAATTAGATGACTAAGGACCCAATGAAATTAAGTTAAACAATCTGAACAATTATAAACTCATACAATCAATCTGAGACTATACATCTCAACGAGCCCATTCCCATTGGGCTTAAAGAGTGGACAACGCAACATACATCTCAACGAGCCCATTCCCATGTGCTAAGAAATTTCACAAGAGAAAGTGGGAGGCGGTGAGATTTTGAACCCAAGACACTATGATACCATGTAAAGAACCTTGGGATACACCAGCCCAAAATCTAGCTCTAAGGGTGGGAGTGCCCAAGGCCTTATAAACTCCACATTAGTTATTCATGCAAACAATGTGAGACTATATATCTCAACAGAGTCGGTATGCAGTATGCAAGTTAACTGTTGATTTGAGCCATTGTTTTACTGACTAATTTAGAGGAAAAGAAATGCTTGGATTTACCAGTCACAAACACCTTCTGAAGCTGTCCACTTATTCCTGTGGCCCATGGTATGTCAATAGCTACCTTGTTGGTTTTACAGAGATATATGCCAATGATTGAGATAAGAAGAAATACAGCACCACCTATAACTCCGGCCAAAATAGGGACTCGATCATTCTTTGATGAGGAGCTTTTAGATGGTGCTTCAGAGTCAGGTGACAGGGTAGGAAGAGAATCAAAAGTATTATGAATTGGGGAAGCTGAAGGAGAAGGGCTATGGAGATGTGGATTAGCCTCATGATAACGATGGTCTTGAAAATCAAGATCATAATTTTGCAGCAGGCTCCGAGTTCCTTTGTTTTGACCAGTATGCCTTAAAAAAGGAGAAAATTAATTTTTTAAAACAAAGATTACTCTAAAATAGCATAAAAATGGGCACAACTTAGAATAGAGAAAACAAGTGCATGAGAAATATGTGAAAGACTATTTATTCGTGAGATATAATTTAATTCCAGAGAAGACCACCTTTCAATTGATTAGTAACATACCATGTTCCACTAAATGCTAGCATCTTAGCTGCATTAGTTAGCTGGTTTTCATCTACTTGACATTCAGAAATCATCTTCAGTTCATTGATTTCGGGAGAGAAACCAACAAGAAACTCATTGTTGTCCAGCAAACTGCAACAAGAAGAAACTTAGTACATAAAAAAAAAAATTGTATACGAAAAAAAAATTTGAGAAAATTGAACTGTCCTAAGAGTATCATCCTACAGGATTGCTAGTGAGATAATACTGCCAAGATCAGCAGGTAGATGTCCACTAAAATTATTGTATCCCAAATCCAAAATCTCCAATTCTTTCAAATCTACAATTCCTTTGGGGATGGTCCCAGAGAAAGAGTTGTTCCGCAAAATGCTGCAGCATACTCATGGTGATGTTATTAGAATGAAGGCGAAAATATAAATCATTAAGGAAGGAACTGTGAATAGACAATTAAACCAAGCAACAAACAATTACTTACATAGACTTTATGTGAATAAGATTCACAAGCTCATGTGCCAAAGTTCCTCCAAGGCAGAGATCTTTCAAATTCCTGGGCAGAGGAATAATTTCTCTTCATTAAAAACATCTCATGATCAACAATATGAACACTAGTGATTTGATTTAATATATTAGAAGCTAATGTTCAAAAACTGTAATGATAATTGCCATTGTCTCACGAGTTGATCACTCGAGTCAATATCAAGGGCCGACCCAGTTCAAATACCCACTTCGTGAGTGTCTGGATAAGGGAATACTCTAGGCAGTCTTTCCCTTGCTTGTTGTAGAGAGACTGATTCGAACCCACGACCAGACCCACTACGGCAAGCAAACTTACCGCTGAGCCAAGCCCCTTCAGTCAATACCAAGGGGTCAAGGTAAATTTCAATTGCAGGGACACTACAATAAAACACTATTATGTAGAACACAGAATTGGTTACATATATTCAGTTTCTGAGAAACAGATAACAGAATCATCACTTACAAGACCACAACTCTTCCATCCGAGCACTCAACTCCGAACCAATTGCATGGGTCAGAAGCAGCTTCATCATCAATCCAATTTGTCAAAGCAACAAAAGGGTCACTCGTTATTCTCTGCTTCAACTTCAAAAGAGCGTTACCTGCACAGAGAAATCATTTCTCAGCATCTTCGCAGGTATACACCCACAACAAATCCTAGGAGAACACAAGATTCCATGTACTCAAAATTCCACTACCTTCTTCATTTAAAGAACTGCACAAACCCAAGTTCTGAAACAACAAGCACACCGCCACAAAACGC
>JAVKPL010005867.1:0-200000 GCA_032173675.1 Gastrolobium villosum | reverse complement strand
TTGCCCCGCCCCGTGGTTAAACCGTTCGCCGTGATGTACGAACTGGGCGGATTCGAGTACCAAAACTCATCGTTTCCATGGAAAGACACGTACAATTCCAGAACCGCTCGGTGAGTATTCTTCGGTATTTGAATTCTTCGTGATTTCAAATCCTTTTCATCCTCCACCTTGAACCAAAACCCTCGCTTTCCGTCATCAGATATCGGAATAATCAAATCAGCTGGGGATTCGGATTCATGCGAATCCCAGAAACCTTTTACCTCTGATTCTTCACGCATGAGAGACCTCGATCTTCGATTCAGTTCCGAACCCTGAGGGCAAGGGCTAAACGGAAACCTAACGGCGTACTCGTTGTAGTACAAGAGAGTGACGGTGACGTGGTAAACGCCGGTGTATTCGTGGTTAACGATGTTTTCGAGCATCATCGTGAGTTCGAGGTCGGACCTTGCAAGGAGAGAGGAGTACCTGGTGACGTCCTTGCGGACGTTCCAGAAGATTCCGGAGTTGGTGGGCTCGGCGGTGCTGGTGCGGAAGAGCTCGACGCCGCCGAGCCAGATGGCGGCGATGCGGTCGTACTGTTCGCCTTTGCACTTGGCGCGGAAGCGAAGGACGACGCGAGACCAGGGTGCGGGGCAGTGGGAGGGAGGAGAGTAGGGAGTAGAGTAAGGAGGTGAGTCCATGGTGTTGGCGAAGGAGTGGTGTATGATTTGGTGGGAACATGAGGGTGTGGCTTCGTGTGACGGCGGAGGGTAGCTCACCTCGAAGTATTCTTGGCGGTGGGATCGGAATCGGGATCGGATGAAACGATCTGGGTGGGACTGTGACAAGCAAACAGAGGGAACGAGGAGAAGGAATAGTAAACAGTGTAACGTGTCCATCTTGTATCTCTGCACTTGGTTGGTAGTGGAAGCTATTATAGAGTGGCAGGGGGGAAATATCTAATATACTACTGTAAGTTTGGTGCTACCAGCCAATAGAAATATATAAAAAACTGTGATATTTGTACTTGTTTTTTGTAAACGTTGTAACAGGGGAGTAAGTTTGTAACTCTTGTAAGTTGTAACACTATGCAGTACTTTATGATAATTTTGAGTTGCTTCATTTACAGGTCATTAAATGGCTTCGTATATATAATTCACTTTAGTACAGCTAAGGAAGGAAATTTCTTTGTTTAATAGAGACGTTGCTCTTTGCCCTGTTGATTTTTGTTTTGTATTTTTTAAAGGAAGACCTACTATTGAGACAAGGAAGATTAGGAAGAAAGATTGTTGGAAAAAGAGGTAAATTGCATTGTAGGATTTAAATTATTTTTTTTCTCATTTACATGTAATATTTTAGAGGGCCCCTATACATGTTTTTTTACCTCTACCAATTAATAATTCACATTATATTTTGGTTTATTACTAGGAAATAACCTAAAAAATTTATTGAAAAGAATCGAAAAAATAATGAGAAAATAATTTATATGAATTATACATATATAATAAATAGCATTAACCACTGGATCATCATCATCATTTATATCTCATTCTAAATTTGATTTCCATGGTTGATAACAATACCTTTTTAAGATAAAATCACAGGAAAAGAGGACAACGCTCCCTTGCTAATAAGCAACTGACAAATATCATCATATCCCCAAACTCTAGCCATGTACAAAGGGGTGGCACCCCTCTTGTTCATAGCATTAAGGTTCACACCCTTGTCAATTAAAACTCGAACGGTCTCTATATGGCCACCCTCCACCGCCATATGCAGGGGCACATGACCTTCCTCGTCCTGACATTCCAAGTCCAACCCTGCTTCACTGAGCATCAACACCACATCCTTGTGCCCTTTAACAGCTGCAGCATGAAGTGCTGTCAAACCATACTGGTCACGATAGTTAACACTCGCACATCCCTGCAACAGTGACTCGAGTCGTCTCACGTCTCCATGCCTCGCAGCCTCTAGTACTGTTTCTCCTTGCTCCACAACCTCTACCGCCTCTTTCTGAACATAAGAAATCTCATTAAACATCACACAAAAAAATAAAAATAAATACATTAGTTTCTAACGGAGCAATGCGTTCAACTCAATTAAAATGAAATAGATTGATAACATGTTACATGTACCCAAAAAAATAAAAATATAAATAGATTGGTAACTAGTTTCCAATTGGAGTACATTGATAATTCTATGAGTGGTCATGTTGTATTGAATTTTTTTTTTAATGAAAATTCTATGAGACTTTAGCCAAGCAAAAAATTAAAATAAAATGACACTTCCAGAATTTTAGGGTTCGGTGTATTCAATTGAAAGAAAAATATTTAGTTATAAATTTTAGAAAACTTGAGGCTACTCGCATATAACGGTCCCTTAATACGACAAGAATTGATGGTAGCAAAGGAAGCACTCACATGGGCTACGTCGTCGGTAGCAATGTTTCCATCTGCCACGTGTACCTCATCAGAGCCTTTCAAGTTATCGAATCCGACGGAGTCCTGAATTCTCAACCCGGCTTCAAGCAGCAGGTGAACCATGTCGTCTGGGTTGACCAACTCGGTGGCGACTCGGAGGAGCGAGTTAGCTTCTGTGTGGGACAAATCGGTGAGGACCGAACGCTGTCGTTTAATCAAGTTCCTGACAGCATCTAAATCTCCACGAGTGACGGCATCGCGCAGAAGGAGAGGACCCACAAAGGCGACCTTGAGTTTGAGGTCTTGAGTGGAGAAGCCGTAAGGGCGAGAGGCGAACCATGAATTGAGGGAATCGGAGTTGGTGGAAGCGGAGGAGTTGGTGACGACGAACTCGGCGGTTTTGATGAGAAAACGGTCAGAGGGGGAGCGAGGGTAAGAGCGTGGAAGATGGGTCTGTGGCTTGAGGATGACTTGGAAAGTGGCTAAGGACAATGGGGGAATGAGTCCACTCGGCGGGTTAACCAGGAACTTGTTGGGTGAGGAGGTTTGGATCTTGAAGGCCACTGGTGTGGTTGGGCTCAATGACCTGAGCCGCACCGTGGCTCGGCATTTGCAGTTCAATGCGAACTCTATCCGAACCTCCGCAGGTTCGCACACTTCCACTAGCCTCTCCATCTACCAACCCTCTTACTCTCTCACCTCTAAATTTTCTCCTTTCAGGATTGGTTAGGCAGTTATTTGGTATAGATGAGAAAAATAAAAAAAATAAAAACAAATGGGAGTCAAGTGAGACTGGACTGGAATATCCTAACGCTGAACCACGTGACGACCCAAGTCGTTCAATATGTGGGCCCCATTAAAACTACCAGAATGTGCAGTACATTACTACATAACAATAAGATTCCTCCCTCTCAGCGCGCGCGCTTTTGTTGCTTCCTGCATTACATTTGCATTTGGCCGGTATAATAGACTAGAGAGTGGTGAGTTTTGCAAGGCTCTCACACGCTTTTTTTTCTCTTTTTCTTTGCCTTTTTGAATTTGCGTGTTTGCTGATTGCGAGTTATATTTACATAGTTGTATATCTGCGTAACCGGAAGATGTTTTACTCTCACCAGCTTCTTGCTCGAAAAGCTCCGCTCGGCCAAATATGGTACTCAGATTCCCCATCCGGTTCTTGTTTTTGTTTTGCAGCTCATTTAACTCTGATCGTAATGACACTCTGTTTTCCGTGGAATGTGGAATTTCAACTGTGAATGTGATGAACTAATGATTCTAAAGAAAATAAATAGCTGTTTAATTTACGAACGCTCTTTTAATTTCATTTTCTTTCTCCACCGAACCTTATCGGTGATTCTGGATTTCAATTTCTTTCAACTGCTGACGTTTTTTTTCTAAAATGAGAAATAAGAATCGTGATTGCTTTCTCTCTCGATACTTGATGAAGGATGGCCGCGACTATGCACGCTAAAATAAACCGAAGAAAGCTAGACAAGCTTAATATAATTAAGATCTGGTAACGATTGCTTCCTTATATGCATATTCTTCTTCTTCTTCCTTAATGATACTGTCTCTTTTGCTTGTTTACAGCGAAGAGATTTTGAACCCGTCGATTCCTATGGCTCTTAGACTTTCTGGAATTCTCATGGGTACACTCTCTCTTTTTGATTCACCGTAATTTGCAATTTCTCTTTCCATTTCAATTCATAGGTAGGGTATCTCTGTGCCTCTGTTTAATGGTTGTTGCTTTTTTATCAGGAGGAGTGGTGATTGTTTATGAGAGAAAAGTGAAGCTCCTTTATGGTAATTTTTGAATCCTTATTTTCATGATTAATATAACATTAAAACAATAAAAGCTCCCTTTCAGCGCACAATATTTTGGAAGAACATTTCTGAATTCTCCTTTATTTTTTATTTTTTTAATTCTACCTTTCTTTTCGCAGACGACGTTACCCGTTTTCTGGTATAAAGTTCAACTCCTATATTTCCTCTGGTATATGTCTACCATTCGATTCCTTTCTTCTCTACATTGCTTTCAACTCGATGTTGTAAGGTTGAGATAAATGAAGCCTGGAAGGTAAAGACTGCTCCAGATCCTAACGTGCTCCCCAAAGGAAAATCTCAAGCCAAGTTAGTCACACTTGCTCTTGATCATTATTATTCTCCATTTTAACTTGTTATCAGTTATGGATAATATATGTTGCTTTTCAGATAACTACATGGCACAAATTAAGTAACGGCAGAATAGGAAGTTCCTCATGCAATTATTTATTTATTTATTTAATTTCACTGTGCTGTGTATTAACATTTTTTTATTTTTGACAGGAAAGAGGCTGTTAATCTGGCGGTGAACGAAGAGATGAATGTGGGAGGTATTGAACAGTCCCTTCAGTTTTCCAACACAGCCACCTGTATGGGATTCCAACATACCGCCTATTTTACTATGGTCTGTAACAGGTCTCACTACATTGTACCCAAAATGGATATATCATTTAAATCACGTTGAACTAGTGTTATCAAGCAAATTTTGTCATGTAGAAAATATTTACAGAAGCTTGTTCTATATAGAAACGGAAGGGTGGAAAAATGAATCAATAAATTAATCTAGTTGTGACTTGCTGTCCTAGAAACAACTTTTGTTCATGATCAAAACGGTTAATTGCATTGATCTAACTACGGTGTTCCATCATTTACTAGTTACCTAACCATGGCTCATATTAATTACCCTGTCTTGCAAGGGAGGGGGTTTAGAGTATTTTGGGTCTAATCCCAATTAGGTAAAGGAGTTTCTCCAAAACCGAAAATTGTGAAAAACCTTGTGGACAATGTTGAGCTTATCTATGCTTTTCTATTTGTTGCAGCGACTTGATAATGTGGATGAACCCTACATTAGTAATGGAGCAAAAGGGGGGGAAGATCCATCCGAATTTCTCCATCAAGGTTTTCATCCTTGAATCTGCTAAAAGTATTACATGTATGAGGTCTGTGCAAGTGTCCCTTAGCTGACTTTTATCATTCTCAGCTGACGCGGAGAATATTACCTTGTTTGAACGTTTTGAATCATTCCAAGCTACTGCGGATCCATACAATCGCTTCGAGAGGTTTTTTTACTTCAATCATCCTTATTTTGTAAACCTGTGTTCTTCTTTCTCGGAGCATTTCATTTAGTCATTTTAATTTGAAACTTTTGTACTATGTATGTCAGAATTGAGATGCACTTATAAATATTTCCGTTGTCGCATAGATCAACCATGAATCCTGGTAGTTCATTCTTGAATATTGAGTATATGATTTATTATCATCACCTTATGCGTTTCTCTCTGTGAATGCTGTGGCAGGTTTGATATCGAAGGAGATGAGGAAACACAGGTAAACGTAGCTTCAGGAGATTACGCTCAAATTCCAACCACGCTCATACCCTCCCCACCTCATCAAGACGACCCGGCAAGAGGTGAGTAGTATAACAATCACTTAACTGCTTGTAAACACAGATTTTAAATAACGCAATTTTTTTTTTTTACCATTTTGTCATTTAATTTATTGGTAGATTGGAAAATATGGAGCACGTGTTTCCTTCCACCTTAATTTCATTTATTTTTCTTTCCCCCACATTTTCTTTATTGTGTATCCTACCCATGTCGGTGTGCTTATGCCAATACTGGGATTTTGGTGAAAGGGTGTACTATATAATGAAACTTCCTTCAGTCTCAGCAAGTATAAATTCTTTGTCATCCATCACCAAGAATTTTTATCGACATTGCTGATTTTGGGTGCTGTCTCTTCCGTCCATTTGTTCTGTCTGACTCTAATGAATCAAATTGATAGAATACCAACCCGTTTAAACCTTCTTTTTGTCTCAACCCATTCAAGCCGCGGATTGAATAAGGTTGGCCATCTTAACAACCCTATCCAAAGATTTCATATTTATTGAATGTTACAAGTTTTGTTTGTGATATTGTAAAACATTTTTTAAGGCTAAGATGTTATGCAATTTTAAAGTAAATACAGCGGATCTTTATAGCATAAGGATTGTAAGGTGGAGTATCCTTAAGTTATATGCATAACATATACTACTTGTGCATCCCCACATTTCGCTCTACCTTTCATGGCAGAGAGGAGGATTTTTTCTTGAAATGACACTGGAAGGTTAACAATCTAACTATTTTTTTAGCTGGTGGTGTGTCAGTAAAAGTTTAGTTTGGTATCTTGAGTTGTGGCTCTTAGAATGCCATCTTTGCTTAAGACCTAAATTATTATTATTAGAATACAGTGATTATGAGACTGCATTTCAGCTATGTTATCTTTTACTGTGAAAATAATTTCATATACAAATTTCCCCCCTAGATCAAGCGAATAAAAGTACTGTAGAAATCAAGATTTCACATATTACTTGCTGCTATTGAAGGTCATTAATTTTTTTTACCAAACGCACTGAACTACTGATCCTGTTCAACACCCCAACAGGGACTTATGGAACAAGTTTCTTTCCCTGTTCTTTTTGTCAGAGGATGCCCTTTCTAGATGAACTAAGACACTCATAATTTTAAGATGCATGTCCATGGAATATAGCGAGTGCACTTTGTTTTCTAGCCACGCATACAGTTATTTTCTGTCACTAATATTCTGAATTAGATTCTTTCCCCGCATTGTTGATCACTAAATTTCACACATTTATTGCTTATAATAACTAAACAATATCAACACAAAAAAAGAAAAAGAAAAGAAAAGAAAGAGAACTGCTTGCTGACATATAACTATTCTGCAGCTGATATAACTATAGACCAACATCCAGGACACCCGGTCATTAGTCAATCTGATGAAGGCATGAAAGCTAGACAGGTACCATAATTTTTAGCAGTTCAATGACCATCATGATGCTGAGATAAGAAAATGACCAACCTTAGAAAATGCAACAGGAACACAGAAGGCAAGGCCCAACTAAAAGGAAAAGAGGACAACCAGTGGCAACCGCAATGGATTATGAGCAAACCATAATTCCTGTTCATATATACCAACACTGGCTTCAAAATACTTCTGATATTGTCTCACGAAGAGGAAGAAAGAGAAAGGTTTTCAATTGATATCCACTATGAAACTAGCAATCCATGTATTTTTAATGAGATGTATATGCATATACAAGGTATCGACCAGACACTGAAGAGACAGATCAAGGAATGCATAGTGCATTTTTAGTTGTTTTTCAGTTAAAGCATCTAAAAGATTTTTTGTGAACCAGATATTTTTAAAGGAAAGGTGAGTGGAGAGTTTAATATCATAAAGATAAGAAGAGGAAGGGGAAGCGAATCGAATTACGTATCCAGTTATATACTTGCACAATATAATACTGCTTCTCTCTGTTGCAGCGAACTGATGTCATGTCTTCAACAAAGATAGCTACCCTCATGAAACTGCCACCCGTTGTGCTAATTGGTGATTTATTTACAAGTGAAAATAAAGATATATATTATCCGGCACCCATTCTTGAATTATGGATTAAGAGCACTCAACCACCCCATGATTCCCCTTCAGGTCAGTATAAAGTTTCTCTCTTTTTGGGAAAAGGGGGGACTTCAAAATGGCGTAAGTTGTTATTGAGAAACTACTCAACTTTATATGAAAAAGGTTAAGCTGAAGGTAAAAAACGAAACACTTTTTTATGCAGAAAGGAATTCAACACACCATCCTCCGGAACCATCATTTTCATCACCTCCAGGAGCACGCAATGAGGATTTCACGGGATTTGTTAAGTTTCGTACATCAATCTTTTGGTTTGTTTTTCTATAATTTTGGAGGATAATGTAACTTATTTCTGATAAAATGTCCAAATGCGAAGCCTTTTGAAGATTTTGACGTTGGGCTAGACAACCAGTTATTGGCAGCTTCAATAGAGAAGCGGCGTAATAATAATCAACATACTGAAATTTTCATGGATGAGCTGAGGGCTAACCTTGACTACGGTTTGAGAGCGCCAGATGCTACTCCGCGGATCTCATCAGGGAAATCTGGTATATTTCATTATTGGATCTTCCATCTCTCTAAATTAATTCTTGAAGTGTATGCCTATGATTGAGAGAAAATGCTAGATAATTGTTCCTTCGCATGAAATTCTAGGAGACAGCATACTTTCCTTTCCCAGATCAGTATCTGAAGATGGACCTGCCTCACATTCGGAATTTGATACAGCAAGGTAGTATGATTCAGTTAAATGACAAACAGAAACTGTGTAACCTGCTCATTATAATTTCAAATTTCAAGGAATAGAGATGAGAGTTTTGGTCTTGTCGAAAAAATTTGTGGTTGACTGATACTTCAGATCTATTAACAGATTCACAAAGAAAAGGCTTTCCTCATCTGGAAACAGCAGTGGAGGCCTTGAGCCAGTAGCTGAGAATGCAAATTTCAAGTTAGCTAGGCTGTCTGAAATTGGTCCCACACCTGATCAAGGTATTACTTTTTAAAGCTTCTCTAATATTGGAAAAAAAACCTAGCTGTAGTGGTATATTCTTTATCCACTTAGCGCATATGTCAGCCTCGTAAGTTTCTTTTCAGAACTACTTGTGGAAACAGGACCCACGCAAACACAAGTGAACATCAACCATCCTGATGACAAAATTACTGATTCTATCCAAGCGTATGAATCTCTTTTGAGAAATATATTAATCTCCATTATAAAGGCAATTTTCAGTTATAATAGCGCATATTTCTTGGATTTGAATGTGAGCAGGCAGATGAAAGCACATTTCAACACGCCTGGAGTTCCTCAAGTTGAATCTCTCGATATCCTAGCTGCTGGAATGACCCGGAAATCAGCAGCGCTGCTTTTCTATCAAACTTGTGGTATTTATTCATACTCCTCCAATTCACCTTTTACATTAATATTTTAATAATTAATAAACAGATCAGCACATCCCAAGTTCCAATATCTGTTGTAACTCTATCGTGCGTAGTTCTCGCTTCCCGCGATGCCCTGAGAGTTGAGCAGAAGGTGTCCTATGGGGAGATTCTCATCTCTAGAGGATCAAAAATGTGATGAAGGTTTGGTTTGTTCCTCGATTATGCTTGTTTCTTCTAACTTTATTCTTCTCCTTTGAAGTCTTAAACTCAAGGAACATTACTAATGTAGCTTGTTTTGTTTAACAGCAAGTGGTATTGATGTTTAATTTAGGCAACGAGAGCATTCCTCCATATGCAATCATTAGTTACCACCTATCCCTTCAAAATATTCGTAACTTTTTGTCTGGATTATCCAAATAGCTATTGCTATGATTAAAGATATTAGTAGTTTTTTTTTTTCCTTCCCAGACAATTTGGAATATTGTTATATGTAATGAAATTTGATGAGATTATAAAGTTCCTCCGTCGCTGTCCCTACCTTTTTCCAAATTTCCACATTATTAAACTTACAACATATCCATACATTAGATCAGATGTTGAGATTATGAAAGGGCAAGAGAAAAGTAAATTAGCCGCAAAGGAAAGATCAAGGCTGATTCAACAAAACAACAATGTTGTCTGTATTGTCTAAATAAACCCTTGGTATATGTCTATGCTTTGACTGTCTTAAGGTTCGTGTGCGATTTTCACTGATGATGCAAACAAGATTGGGTGGCATCGGTTTATCCACACGTTACTTTTCCTGTGGGAAAATGGAGGGAATATTTTGTGTAATTTTAGTATTTCTGCACCTCGCAGTATATATAGGTCCTAGATCACAATGACGAGAATCAATAGTACTTTTCTCCGCCACGAGATAGAGATATTCTACTGGGATTGGAATTCAAGAACGTATGAGCATCAAAATCAACGAAATGAAGAACGTGTATGATAAGTGAAACGCTATGATATAACCTACTGTTATTATTTTATTAATGAGAAAGTGGACAAATTGAGCCTATTGACTAATTTAATGTAGCTTTTTAAACTTTTTATCGATGAATGCAAATTACTGAAATAATATAATGAGACGTATAGGAGGATTATTAAAATAATATTGTGTTCGAGTTGCACAAGGAGAGATTCAACGTCGGTCGGTCACGTAGTTTGTGGATCAAAACGCAAACGGAAGATAGAAGAGTGCAAGTAATGTATCTTATGATCTTGAATTCATCATGCAAGAATCAAGAGAGAAGAAAGATTGAAAAATTTGTATATTGAATGAATATCTACAATACACAGAAGAAGTATTTATACACAACTAACTGCAGTAGCTAATAGTCTAACTAACTAACTAACTAACTGAATAGTCTATCAACTTATGGGCTAAGCTATAGTGGGCCGAGCCTCATTAGAATCATTAAGCCCAATAGGATTTGAGTCTGGTAACACCCCCCACAAGCTTGGGCTGGGTCGTGGACATCATAAAAACCAAGCTTGGCATGTAGCGTGTGAAAAGGTGAAGGCAGCAGAGCCTTAGTGAAGATGTCAGCAATTTGATCAGCAGTGGAGATAGGAAGAAGATGGAGGAGGCCAATTTGGACCTTCTCACGAGTAATGTGGCAGTCAAGTTCGATGTGCTTCGAACGCTCGTGAAAGACCGGATTGTGAGAAAGGTAGATGGCATAATTGTTGTCGCAGAAAACCGGGATTGGTTTCTCTCTGGGAATGCAAAAATCGTGAAGGAGAAAAGAGAGCCACTGGAGTTCACATGTAATGGCTGCCAAAGCTCGATATTCAGCTTCCGTGGACAAACGAGAAACGGTGGTTTGCTTCTTCGATCGCCAAGAGATGAGTGAGGAACCCATAAAGATACAGAAGCCAGTAACAGAGCGATGAGTGTCAGGGCAGCAAGCCCAATCAGCATCTGCAAAACCACTGAGCTGAAGCAAGGAATCAGCAGGATAAAAAAGGCCTTGAGCTGGTGAAGCCTTGAGATATCTGAGAACTCGATGAGCAGCTTCAAGATGCATATCAGTTGGAGCAGATAAAAATTGACTAAGTTGATGGACAGTGAAACTGATATCCGGAAGAGTAGTTGTGAGATACAACAATCTCCCAACAAGTCGACGATATGCAGAAACATCAGGTAGAGGCTGGCCTAAATCACGCTTAAGTCGAAGTGATGGATCCATAGGAGTAGTAGCAGCCTTGCAAGCCAAAAGACCAGAATCAGAAAGCAACTCTAAAGTGTACTTTCGTTGATTGAGTATGATGCCTGATAAGGATCGAGAGATTTCTAACCCCAAAAAGAATCTAAGTTTGCCAAGGTCCTTGATTCTGAATTTCATATCCAAAAAGGATTTAACTCTCTGAATCTCAGTCATATCATCACCAGCAAGAATGATATCATCAACATATATGAGGAGAGCTGTAAAAGAATTAGCCTGCTTTCGTGTGAAGAGGGAGAAGTCAGCTTGAGATTGGCAATAGCCAAGAGACAGCAAGGCAGTGGAGAGCTTAGAGTACCATTGCCTGCTAGCTTGCTTGAGACCATATATAGACTTGTGAAGCTTGCAAACCATGGAGGAATTGGACGAAGATATGCCTGATGGAATGGCCATATAGACTTTCTCATGTAAATCACCATGGAGGAAGGCGTTGTTGACATCAAGCTGTTCCAAAAACCAATGATTGATCAAAGCAAGAGAGAGTAACAAACGTACGGTAGTGAGCTTCGCAACAGGGCTGAAAGTGTCAAGATAGTCAAGACCTTCAGTTTGAGTGTAGCCTTTTGTTACAAGCCGAGCCTTATACCTTTCGATGGACCCATCAGCATTGAATTTGATCTTGTATACCCATTTACTGCCAATGGTGTTTTTGCCAGGAGGAAGAGGCACAAGACTCCAAGTATTATTTTGTTCAAGAGCTGAAATTTCAGCCTGCATTGCCTTACGCCAACAGTCGTGCTTGGAAGCTTGTGTATAGGTAGTTGGTTCTTTATGTGTGGAAATATTACAGCAGAAATTTTTGTATGAGGTAGAACATTTTTCATAAGATAGAACAGAAGAAAGGAGGTGAGGAATAAGGGAAGAAACAATACCTGAATGATTCAGATGAGATGATGTAGCTGATAAGTTACAGTGATAATCTTGCAAGTATGAGGGATGTCTGCTCATTCTATTGGACCTTCTGAGGGAAACAGGTGCAGCTGGGAGGATTGGATCAGAAACAGAAGTAGCTGGTACATTAGGATTAGAAACAGTTGCAGCTGGTATGATAGAGGCAGCAGCCTCATTAGGGAAAGGAGTATCTGGTTGATGTGGGATAGAAGATTGATCAATGGAAAATGGAATGAAAGTAATGTCATGTGTGGCTGGTTGTGTTAAGACAGAAACAGGTGCAGGAGAAATAGTTAATGAAAGAGGTTGAGAAGCAAATGGAAAAACAGTTTCAAAAATTTTTACATTTCTGGATATAAAATTTTTTCGAGTGTTAAGGTCAAGAAGGATGTACCCTTTGACACCTTCCTGATATCCCAAAAACATAGTTTTGTGAGCCCTTGAGGAAAATTTTGTCCTATGAGAGAGAAAGGTGGATGCATATGATAAACAACCAAGAACTTTAAGATGCAGCAAAGTAGGAGTTTTGTCATAAAGAATATCATAAAGAGTAAGCTTATTGAGTAAAGGAGTAGTAGTTCTATTGATGATGTGAATTGCATGAGTTATTGCATAGGACCAAAAGGGTAAAGGCAGTTTGGATTGAAAGATGAGGGTCCTGGCTACATTTAGGATATGTTGATGTTTTCTTTCAACCAAACCATTTTGTTGGGGGTTTTCAACACAACTCCTTTGATGAAGTATACCTTTATCTTGATAAAAGGAAGGCATTGCAAATTCAACACCATTATCAGAACGAATACACTTGACAGTGATGTGAAATTGAGTCTGGACCATGGAAATGAAACCTTTTAAAGACTGTCTGACATCAGCTTTGGATTTTATTAATAAAGCCCAAGTGAATCGTGAAAAATCCTCAACAATGGTGAGGAAATACCGATGACCATGAACAGAAGGGATTGAATAAGGTCCCCAAATGTCTACATGAATTAATTGAAAAATATAAGTGGATTTGGTATTACTAATGGGGTAAGGTAATTTATGTTGTTTTGCAAAATGACAAGTATCACATGGAGGTATGTCCTGAGCAGAAAGAAAGGGAAATTTTAGTGCCATTTGTTTCAAAGTATGTAAAGATACATGACCTAGTCTATGATGCCATAACATGGAGGCATCAGTATTATTTGCAAAATGAGGAAAAACAGTATAAGCAGACTTGGTTGAACTGCTGTGAGGATTGGTACATTTAGTATGAATGGAACTTGTAGACAGCATCACATATAACCCATCAGTTTGATCAGCTGAACCAATCATCGCATTGGTATGCATCTGTTTGATAAAACAATAAGAGTCACGAAAAATTAGGTAGCAAGAATTGGTTTTAATTAATTTGGTAACTGAGACCAAATTAACATGAAAGGAAGGGACAAATAGAACATCAAGTAATGTTAAAGTAGGAGAAAAATTACCAGCAAAATGTGCAATAGTGTGGGAGCCATCAGGTAAAGTAATGGAAATAGGATGGATTTGGGATAACTTGGAAAAATGTGATAAGGAACTGCTAATGTGGTCAGTGGCTCCTGTGTCTAGGAGCCATCTGGAAGAGAATGTACCTGGTATGTTGGAGGTGTTGGCATTCATGGCAGTGGTGTGAACCAAATTCGTGGAATTGATGGGAGTTGCTTCATTGGCAGGATTCAAATGCAAGCCTTGAATCAAATTCTGGTACTCCTCTTGAGAAAGAGTAATATGTCCATCCTGATTATCAACATCTTCAATGTGATCAGTAATTTTTTTTTTTTTGAAGACATATCAGCAATTTCTTGAGATGCAAAATTAGCTTTGGGGTTTCTGAATTTAAACCCAGGAGGAAAACCATGCTTCTGGTAACAAGTGTCAATAGTGTGATTGGGCTTTCCACAGTAAGTACACAATTTACTGGAAACTCTGCCCTTATTGAGAAATGCAGGAGGATTATGACCCCTGCCTCGGCCAAAATAGGTGCGTTGTTGATTATCTGAGAAGCTGTTAAAAGCTTTAGGCTCACTGTTATCATCAACCAAAAATTACTGTGCATTTGTCTTTCTTTTTGGACTATCAAAGAAAAGACTCGAATTAAACTTGGAAAAGGACCCATCATCATAACTTGGGAACGCACATGAGCATATTGCTCATTAAGGCCTTTGAGAAACCTAACCACCTAATCACGATCGCGATAGGTCCTCATCAAGGTATAACCTCCACACAGACACTGATTGGAACAGCCACACACAGGGAGAGGCTTGAGATTATCAAGCTCATCCCACATTATCTTCATTGAGTGTAATATTCGGTGACAGATCTATCACCTTGTTGCATGTGATACATATCTTCCTGTAAATCTGAGATGCGGAAGATATCAGAGTGAGAGAATCTACCTCGAAGATCAGCCCATGCATCACTGGCTCGATCTATCCAAAGAATAGATTTGGCAATTGAGCTGTTGATGGATCGATGAATCCATGATAGAACAGTCATGTTGCAACGTTGCCATGCATGAAAGGAAGGATCAAGATCTGGTGGTGGAAGTGTGTCATCAATAAAACCAATCTTGTTCTTACTTAAGAGAGCCTTGGTCATAGATCTGGACCAAGAATGATAATACCTCTCAACAAGAGGAGGTGAAACAAGTACCAAACCAGGATTTTCACTCGGATGCAAAAAGAAAGGATTTCCAGGATTGGTGTAGAAATCAGGAAGGACATTGTTCGGATTCGCCATGAAAGAAGAAATCCAAATGAAAAGAAGAAAACATAACAGAAAAGGAAATTCTGATAGGAAAAAGAAAGAGAATCAGAGATGCGAACAGCAAAAATAGCGAAAAAAATCTGATACCATCTTATAATCTTGAATTCATCATGCAAGAATCAAGAGAGAAGAAAGATTGGAAAATTTGTATATTGAATGAATATCTACAGTACACAGAAGAAGAAGTATTTATACACAACTAACTGCAGTAGCTAATAGTCTAACTAACTAACTGAATAGTCTAACAACTTATGGGCTAAGCTATAGTGGGCCGAGCCTCATTAGAATCATTAAGCCCAATAGGATTTGAGTCTGGTAACAATGTATGCCCCAATGCGTGACTTGAACTTATCATAAACGGGCTCCTACACCCCCTATCTAACTTGAATGTGCATGACTTTATATATGTCTCATTGTATTATTTTGGTAAAAAAAATTGAACTTCCATTGATAAAAGCCTTTTTCAAAGAAATTTACCAGATCAATGTGTTTGTGTAACAATTTACCCGAATAGTGTGGTGAGATATGCATGAGGTCATGCACATTCATGTAATGCAGGAATGGGTGTGTGTTTGCACAGAAGGCCATTAACGTCTATCATGTGGTGTGCTCTGCAACACAAACATGAGGTGTACGCGTGTTTAAGTTATCTACCCTCCCCATGTGCGATTTGTACTACTTACGTCATGTGCTGAGTGTGTCAAGTGACAGATGTTGATTAGCCCCCGGCAAATGTGCATTTACTCCCTGCGCAATTTTACCTCGAATGACCCTTTACGCATCTCACTACATTATTCTAGTAAATTATTTCACAAAAGCATTAATCCATTTTTTTTTTTTTTTGAAATTTGCTTTAAATGGATCAAAACATTGCCCTAAATATATTGTTATTAGAGGATCTTATAAAACTCGGTCTGGTTCGACTCAATTAGGACACTAAATCACTAGGTCACCAATTCAACCCATATATATGCCAATTTCAAATTTGGGCCATGATTTATTACAAATCTACAACGTTGTAATCTATGGGCTTAAAACATAAGACCCAAATCATTAATAGACTTTCTTAATAAATCATGCAAACAAATAAGTCTTTAGGGGGTGTTTGGTTGGGGGGAAGTATTGGGGTAGATGGGTAAGTAGGAAGTGAGAAAATGGCAAAACCATATTTGGTTGATGATGCTTCCATACCTAGCCATACGACTATCCTACCAATCCTGCTTGCATGTATTTTTTCATGGATTTTGCCGGCTAAACAATCCCCTTGATGACATAGTATTGTTGAAAAGCAGCCTTGTTTCCCCACATTGCAATTAAAAAAAGACCAGCGCACCCTCTCTAGTGCTTTGCAAAAACTCTCAAGTTCAGGGCCATAGTTGATCTGCTGGGTAGTCATCACAGCCTCAACAACACCCAAGCAAGTCCTGCTACCTTGCTCAAAGACTGGAAGTGCCAATGTTCCACGCACATCATACTTTTGAGCATGGTCAAGTCGTGCCAATGTTCCTGCTATCTTTGTTCCTATTGAAATCTTTGATCCCCTTGACGGCCCTTATTAGCTTCTCCATTACAGAAGATCATGATGCTGAAAAACCTAAGCATGGCAGCAACCAGATTTAGCTGTCAGAAGATCTTTGATCACTGGAAACCTCCACACATCATTTCCAAAGACACAGATTCATCCTTTTTTTCTACAGATGGACGTTGGCAGCAAACACTTTTTGCATATGCACGTTGGGAAATGATTTAGCAATCTACGGGTATATAGGTAGCAAGGCTGAATACCCTTTTTCAAAAATTAAGAGTATTTTTGTTATAACACATTTTTCCCCATCTATATTTTACCAAAACCCAAACATAGATTTTACAAAAGTTACCTACTTTATCTGGTAAAAATTTTCCCTACCAAACAACTTTTTTTACATTTTCATACCAAACTTATTTTCCAATCATTTCCCCACTAATATTATTTCTCTATTATTCATAAAAAATTTCCCTCAACCAAACGTCCCTTAATGATTTATGGGCTTCAAACATAAAGCACCCAACTTATAAATCATTAAACTGGTCACTGCCAAAAGAAAAAAGATAAAGAAAAAAGATAAAGGCCAAATGCCTCTTTATTTTTCACATCCTCTTTCCTAACCCTAAAATTTTTCGTTGACCGCAACCTCCTCACACAAAGGAGAATATCAACCAATCAAACCCAACCTCCACAAATTGGTCACGCAAAGAAGAGAACCAACTTGTCTACAATCTAGCTCGATTTGCTATCATTATGGGGTTTGAGTTTACCTTCTACTTCTTAAGCAACCTTTACCTGTGTTCGCACCAAATCTGTCAACAAACTTCTAGATCTACACCCCAGTGCCTAGATCCACCACTCGCAAGCCATTGTTGCTATATGTCATGAGATCCAGTGTAGTGCATCATAAGGCTGAAGTTGTATAAGGAAGATGGACCCAGATCTATATTTTTTTTTTCAAAATTGTATAATGCATTCAAATTTTTTTCAAACAGTTAATCGGATTTCATGAAAATCGGCTTATTCGTACGGGTTCATACCAATTTACACCGATTTGAGATTATGTCTGATCCATTAAGCAATTCAAACTAGTTACCTAACTAGTTCATCGGTTTACGGGTTGAACCAGCTGTTTCGAGCCCAATTTTTATAACAATGTTTTTACATTATGTGAAATGATTTGAAATAATTATCAACTTTATTTGTAATTCTAAATTTCCATCTCTCGTCACTATATCACTATTGATCTGTTTACATGATAGCAAAAATTTATTTCCTATTATTATACATCAATAATATGGTGGCATTTATTTCAGGTTATTTCAAAATTTTCCTATGCATGTGAGGTTGTCTGTGTAAGCTATGTTTGGTAGAGAGATTTTGAATTTTTCCCTAGGCACCATTTGAGAATTGCATGCAAAAATCACTATTTAGAAAGACAATTTAGAGATGGTATTTTAGTTGACCAGTCGCGCAAAAAGGGGACCAAGAATGCGGACTAAAATATCCTCATCAAATTAAAAAGAGAGAGGGTATTTTAGTATATTTAATTAATTATTTTATCAATATTTTACCTTCAACCAAATATACATTCAGAAAATTTAACCTAATTTCTCCAATAATATTTCAATGTACCAAACAACTTTTTTCAAACTTTCATACTAAAAGCACAAGTGTTTAACGTCTCAAAATACGTGTTGGGATATTTAAATGTGATGAGTGTTATATTAGTTGATAATGAATTAAGTTAAGTGGATATAAGTGGATGAATCCATAAATTCAATTCTTTAAGATTTTGCATTAAGACATGATATCAGACTCTATCTTTTTATTTTTTATTTTTACATTACATGGGAATTGAACACACACCACTACACCATATACACCTAACACACACCTCACACCACTAGGCTAATCCTAGTGGATTTGATGTACATGATCTCTCACTAGAGACTCCTGTAGACCCTCTCGACAATACCAAACAAAACCTGTGCTATTTACATTTGCACTTTGAAAATATATAGTTATTATAATAATTGTATGTATTTATTCATATATTCTGCAAGTCATTTAACAATATTTTAAAATTTTAATAATTTTTTGACCCATTCAAGTTCTGAAGATATACTGCAACTAACATTTCTACATCTGAAAGGACAATTCTAATAATAATCCATCACTGCAATTTTTTTTTTATTTTTGTAATCTCATTCCTCCATTTCAGATTTGTTAAGCCACTACAGAAGTTCTCAATATTATAAATTAAATATAAGATATTTATCTTTATTTTTTTACTCATCTTAACCATTGGAGCTGTGACTAATCAGCGGACACGAAATATGTTCATTATTTTTTTACACGTACATAAAACTCCAATTTATTCAATAGATAAATACATAAAAAAAATAGAGAAATACGAAAAGAAAATATTTTCCTATAGCAAAGAGAGGGTATGTTATGAATGTTATGACTAAAAAGTCTAAGTAAGGGCAACTGTCAACCCTAGTATCCCCCCTTGATTTCTGTTCTCCCTCATTTGCGCCCTTATAATCGAGATTTAGCGACTAATTATTAGCCTTCATTATGTGAAACCAATATTAAAAAATAATTTACATTTATCATTTAATATGACACAAAAAAATTTCTTACACATATAATATTTTGTGAGTTCCGTATTTTTTGAAGAAAAAAAAATTAAGACACGCACAAGGAATCTCTATAACATTACACAATCATTTTTCCTACGACGTAATTCTTAGGGGCTGTTTGATAGCCGACTTTTTTTGCAAATCCCGGGCAAGCTAGCTTCGACATAAATTAAACCCGCGTTTGGTACGCAAAAAAGCGAAGGTTTCCAAAGTACAAAAAAATCTCGTGACTTTCTATTGTGTGTTATGTACGGTGTCAAATGCAATTGTTAAAGTCCATAGAAAAGGTGGAAGTGTTTTGGTCTCGGACAAATAGCATTTCAGGCGCGAAACTATTGACTAAAATAGCCCTTATTTTGGTACGATTTGTGTCTTTTCCTACTAAAGCAACGCAGGAACTTCATAATTGGCTTTGGAGAAGATCACCAGCGTTGGTTATTTTCGTAAAATACTCATACTTTCCCACTAATATTTCATTACTAACCAAACACACACTCAGTAAAATTAACCATAAAATCCAATGAAATTTTTATCATATTAACATCTTTTAATAATATTCTAGAAAATATATATTCCCCAGTTATAATTATTTCCTAGATAAATAAAAATTTCTCCTCTAGAGCCTGATTAAAACCATTTGTAAAACCATGCATCTTAAAAACGCACATGCCTGATGCCCCCAGTAGGTAGGGTTATGAGTTTTTCCATTTATAAAAGAGAAAGTGCATGTGCTTTTTTCCAATTATAAAAGAGAAAGAGGGATAATGAATGACACTTGACTTTAATAATCCTTTTTTCCATTTATAACCTCAAATCAAACCCCTTTCTCTTTATTTATTTGCTTACTATACTCTAACTTCCTCTAACACTACTAGCCTTTACCAAAACCTCTTTTTCTTTTTCCCTAATAGCTCATGTGGCCACCGTGGCTGAGTTCACCTAGCCGGTTCCGCAACACGCCACCACCGTCACCATCGCCGTCGCATTCTCGAGCCCGCTCCTTAAGCTTCTCCTGCTCTTCTTTCAAAGACATTCAGAGCCTCCTTCAGGACAAACCCGAACCCGAACCCGAACCCGCCTCCCTCAAATCTCCTTCCCTCTTCCGTCGCGTTCGGATCTCCACCGCCGTCCTCCGCGCCTTGGGCGCCTCCCGCGCCGCAGTACAACCGCCGCACCCCGTCGCATTGCCGCCGGGCCTTGACCAGGGCGTCGTCGTCTACTACACCAGCCTCCGCGTGGTTCGCCGGACCTTCGACGACTGCAGAACCGTCCGATCGATCCTCCGAGGGTTCCGCGTCGCCGTCGACGAGCGCGATGTGTCCATGGACGACCGGTTTCGCGACGAGTTGCAAGGGATCCTCGGTCGCCGGAACGTGACGCTGCCAAGGGTGTTCGTCGGCGGCACATACGTCGGCGGAGCCGACGATGTTAGGCAGCTCCATGAGAGCGGCGAGCTGCAGCACCTGATTGAGCGGTTGCCGAAGTCGAATCAGAACGGTTGCGAATACTGTGGAGGTTTTAGATTCGTGGTGTGTGACGAGTGTAACGGAAGTCATAAGGTGTTCACGGAGAAGAGCGGATTCAGGAGCTGTTCCTCTTGCAACTCCAACGGCTTGATCAGGTGCCCTGCATGTTTCTTTGTGGTCCCGCGTCACACCAGATAATTACTCTGGTAGTTAGTTACAGCTCACAAACCAACTCAGCGAACAAGGAAAAAAGAAGAGGGGATAAATTAATCATTTTTGTTGATAAATAAAATAAGTTTAATATGTTATATAGTCTGGTCTGGAGAATCTTCCAGTTTGTATATGCATATTATATATTATATATTATATATAATATGATATTAGGAGCCAGCTTTGATTTGTTATTATGGCTCTTCAACATTAATGATTCACATGAAGCAAGCCATATACTTACGCCACACTACTCCTACCATATTTGTGGTAGGTTCCATGAGCAAGGAACAAAACTCGAGACTATGTCTGGTAGGTGATGCCATATTTGCTCCCAATGATCAATTCTATTTACACCATCTCCGTTTGATTTTATTTTGTTGTTGTTTCTTCTCATGCATAATAAGAATCACCAGAGGGACACAAGTTTACGTCAGAACATATCATAACGAGCATAAGTTTCTGGCAAAACTATAATAGAAAGAGCAAAATCCTCTATATTTACTATAAATAAATGTGTCTCATCAACAGACTTCACACTCAGACAAGATTACCTATCAAATAAATATTCCTTTCTTAAAATGCAATCTTTTGCTCTTAATTTTTAACCAGAACATACTGAAACGGGGGCGATTGAAGATTATGTATGTCATGTTCATCAACCCTATACCTTAGGACGCCAGAAACTCTTCCTACCAACAAGAATCTGATTTTGATGCAACGTTACAGACCAGTGAAGTGAACGCAAGATTGGACTGAGCTTGCTAAGTATTTCCGTAGAATCGTGAACCAGGAGATATCCACCTGGTCTCAATATGCGATCTATCTCGGCAACCACATCAACAATGTCACATCTGACAAAGATCGCTAATTGTCAGAATCATATCTTAACACATAGCTATGCTACATATAGAAGTAAACTACATGATCTTATAGGCATTAGTTTCTTCAATAAGCATACCTTTGCTCCAGATATTTGAAAAGAAAGCTAGAATGGAGGAGATCATATGTGCGAGGATAGGTATTAAAGGACTCGCACCAATCATGATACATTCCTATTAACCCTCTGTCCAATATAATAGAAAGAGTATCTGGCACATCAATCGGTACTACATTCATCACCCAGATTGGTAGATCAATGAGAGCTGTGGCAAATCTGAAAATAACACACTTAGTATCAGTTTGAAAGAAACTTGGAGGAAACTCGCCAATTTGTGTTGATAAAGTAACAGACAATGTAAATGTTAATGTCATAGAAGATTGACATTAATATGGGTATATGGATGTATCAAGGCCCTCAAAATAACCCATACTCTACTGAAGAATGTAAAGGTAAAAAGAGCAAGAAAAAAAGCACTAGTCTTATAACTAAATATACTTTACCCTGCATAACCAGCATTCATATCCATTACATTTCGAACACTTGACCAAGTTATAGAAAGACCATCCGCATAAACTTCTGAAAATAATTCAGACCAGCGTTTGTTGTCCTTGTAGAACTCATCACTGGCATCTGAATCTGCAGATAAGCTAGGGGGCTTACTGGTAAGCCTTTGGGGCCAAGGCATGGGCCAGCTCTGCAGGTTACCCATACCATCAACTGGAAGAGGAGTAAGGCAACTACTGAGTCTGGCATACCTAAACATAATCATTGGAGAGAAAATCAGCAAACATAGAAACTAAACTAAACATAGTAATATGCCTAGCATTGCTTGCAATGGTACACGTGTATTTTATTTGGACTTTTTTTCTCAGTTCCTTTCTTTTCATGTTGGCATTCCTGAGAAAGTATACATTAATGGAAATATAAATTTCATAGAAATATGACCCCCAGAAAAAAAAGAGAGAGAAAATACCATGAGCTATTTTTCCCATCCTTATTTTCACATAAAGGTGGATTGTTCTCTTTACGTTTCTCATAGCAAGAAGATGTGGTAGGCTTCTGGTATATAACAAGCCCAATTCCAGATGAATCACGAGCCTTAGCCACAACCTTCCAGCACATAGCTTTTGTTATACCCACCATGGCTGCAGTTTAAAAAAAATGAAATTTTATTTTTCTTAAACACAAGGGCTAAGAAGACAGAACCATTGATCTCCCAAGTAATAATAATTTGTTTGCCTATTGCGGCGTCATGATTGGGTCATACAAAAATTCATGTCTATGTATTAAATAAGAGAGGAGAAAACAATGACACATAAAGACAGACACACAGAGTAGGGTGAGGGAAAAAAAGAAAGACAAACCATTCCATACTTTCTGATCTCTGTCATCGTCACGATAAACTGGGGTGGCAGACCATGCAAAGAAACCGCCAGGTCTAAGAATCCTATTGAGCTCGTATAGCGGTTTCCCACCTAAAGTTATGAACCAGATTTGAAAATACACATTTCTCTCAAAGATGGAAATAAATGGAACATGGAAGGCAGTTATAGAAGGCTGTCCCAATATGGAAATAAGAAAAGAAGAAAAGTACCATCTGCATCCCAATGAACTCTGCATCGTGCACAATGGATCAAATCAAACCCATTGTCTGGAAAAGTCAACTTCTGTGTTCCAATAACAGAAAGAGTTGCAGGAATTCCTCGCTCCAAAGCAAACTGTATCTGAGCTTCATGTTCATCCTTCGGGGCGAATGACATAGTAATAACATTTTTGTCCAGCAGATAGCCACCAAAGCTAGCAACACCACAGCCAACATCAAGAACAACCCTGATATGCTTTCCCCATTGAATTGTTGGTAATGCCTAGTGTGAAACAAAACAATTCAGCAAACCACAAAACGTAGTATGCTTTCAAGAACAAGTCATATAAAAAATGTAAGGCACTGGTTTAAGTCATGCATAAATCAAAATGAAACATTTCTTGGCACTCATGATAACAAATGTAACAAAATCTTCAAATTTAATAAGAAAATAAAACAATAAATGGATGCCAATAACTGGAAGTTAAATGATGTCAAATCTTAATGCAAGATCTTAGACAAGTTCTGTCAATCAAAGAGAGAAAAACAAAGCACTGTATCTAACTGGACTAAAAACATATTACAAAATTTTCAGCCTGTCTATTTTCTCATAGTATACACCTATAGCTCCTGCATAATATAACCAATACTCAGCTCTGAGATTTATGCTGTGTTCACATAATATCAATAAGGAACATATCATAATTACAATAAATTATGTGAAGCCACATGACAGTATACCTTCTCTATGAATTCAATGTAATGATCAACTCCATCTTTGAATTGAGTACCACCTCCTGGAAAGACAAGATATTTACCAGACTTCACAACCCAGTGTTGGTCCTTCTTGTACTCAACTAGCTTTGGATGAGGGACATTATCATACCAAATCTGAGAAAAGGGAAACATAAAACTCCATTGCTATTGCTTTCATGACTAGGTAAAAGTAAAAATCAGATATTCAAATAATAATAATCACCAATACTTTCATGAGTACATAAGAGGAAATCAAATGTGTGACTAATCACCAAGCAAAACCTCTTTCAGAATACCGGTACATTTGTTAAGAGTACAACATTTTAACCAATGAGCTACAGAATCTGTACTGATTACCAAGTTAAAGGATAAAATATGTCCCAAATATTAGCAATTTATTAAGAGGACTATAAAATTTAACTCAATTAACTTCAAAACTTAAAATTAACATGGAAATTTACTGAAAGCCAGATATCGGAGAAAGATGAAATTTTAAACATAAGTTCTGATACACTAGATTATGTATCATCCCACGGCCCAAAGCTCTAACGCAAAGCAAAAGGTACAATATATATATATATATATATATATATATATATATATATATATATAGGAGCAGGATCCTTTGATACCGATGTCAAATTTTGAAATTTGACACCAAATCTTATCCGTTGATTTTCGCCAATCAACGGTTATCATTTATTGGGAATCAAACACATTAATTAATATTAATTCCCAATAAATGATAACCGTTGATCGGCTCTCAACCGTTTAGATTTCGTGTCAAATTTCAAAATTTGACACCGCTGTCAAAGGATCCTATCCCATATATATATATATATATATATGAGGCAGGATCCTTTGACACCGATGTCAAATTTGAAGTTTGACACCTCATTTGAAAGCTGTTAGATCAGAAAAGATCAACGATGTCACATGCTTACAAATCAAAGCCATTGATCTTTTGTGATCTAATAGCTCTCAGATGAGGTGTCAAATATATATATATATATATATATATATATATATATATATATATATATATATATATCTCTCTATATATATATATATACTCACAAAGGTTTCATTATATAATATTATATATTCTATATGCTGAAATGCAGACAGAGATTCATTCTATTCATTAGACAATAAAAATAAGCCGTGAATCAAATGTTGTATGCATACCAGTTGCATTTATCATATCTTAACATATTAATACAATTTAGCAAATTTTGACTACCTTAACTCCAATTTAGGAGGCAAGTAGAGGAATCTTAATTAAAGTGCATTTGATCATAAAATGCAGCCGTGATAGTGAGACCATAATTGATAGATATTTGCAAAGGCACAAAGCAAACGCCCAGCATTGTTGATCAAAATGAGACTGAAATAGCCTTAACACAATCATATGCTCCCAATACAAACAATAATATTTCTTACCGAACTATCAATCTCACCATGTCCCTGCTCTTAGGCCACGAAACCGGGACTTTATACCCTTTGGGAAGGGGCAGCAAACAGTGCAGACTAGTATCAGGACAATGCCTTTCCCTATGCTCCATGTGCCTCCTTGACTTCAGAGCCTTAATCGCTTTAAAATTATCTAAACAAGGTATATAATCAATCGTTACCGGGTCCTTACATAGCTTCCAATCGATATTAACATTACCGAGAGCCTCTTCCTTTTGGGGCAAACCTTGGTCCTTCGGGGCTGTGATATTGGTCATTTTTTGGGGTAGCTTTTCCTCTTTTGGATTGGTTGTAGAATCTTGGGGTACAAGGGAAGGGTTGAGGGGTGGTTGCTCTTTGACATCAGAATAGAAAAAAACAGATTTGGAGGTGGTGGTCGTGGTGAAGAGGAAGACCGTGACGCAAATGAGCAAGACCAAGAGAGTGAGAATGAAAGGGTATTTCCTTTCCTTGAAAAAGTCAACATTTAGAATTGCCATTTTTTTTTCACTCTTCTTAAGGAAAACACACACACACAGAGAGAGAGAGAGAGAGAGAGAGAGAGGTTTACGATCTATGAGTATTGGGGTAAAAGGTTGTGAACAGTGGCAGGGTTTTTTGTTTTGCAGGATCCTAAGTAGGTACCTGGTAACTTGTAAGTTGTGCTGAATCTGAACATGGGGGATAAAAGAAATATCAAAGATGAATGTCAAAGCTAGAACAATGTCGAGTCTCTCAGTTAGATAGATGGACACTCTGATTGGGACCTAAGTGGGAAGAAACCTTACCCAAATGGACAGAGAGAAGGGAACTAAGCACGCCGACACACACACAGAGATTTGTACTCACTGTCGTACTCTGTAATCTACTTCTTAGTAATTAAGCTTTAGTGAGAGGAGAAATTTTTTTTACTCCCAAATCCCGAGGGGATTTGATTTATAAATATGGTTGTATGTTGTGAGATGAATCTAGTGATGACCCGTATAATTATTAAAATTTTATAAATAAAAATTACACGTAAATCGAAGAATGATTAACATGAAATTGAATTTTAATATGCAATGAGAATATGTTTTTCCTATAAATATTCACCGATAATATAGAAAATAAAAAATTTAGAAATATTTAATTGTTCAAGAAATCCTAAAAAATATTTTATACCAAAGGCCCACTTAAATCTTGGCGTGTTATTATTTCGTTAAGCCAATTTTTAAGGTTAATTTTATCCAAATTAAACATTTTTTATTTATTAATTATGGAAGTCATTTCACATTAAAAATTAAAAAAAATGGTAAAGCTAAAAAAAATCAATGATTTAAAACTAATATAAGACTTTTATTTTTATAAGTATGTTGATCTTAAATATATATATATATATATATATATATATAATTTTAATATAATTTACTATATAATAAATTAATAGAATAATAAAGTAATGTAAATTTATAATTGTTATTTTATTTTTTAAACATGTTTAAGTTTAACAATAAAATAAATTAATATTAAACTTAAAAACAAGTTTTACAATATAATAATTATGGGAATAACATCTATCCTTTTAAAGGATATAAGCTTATATCTTTTTAGATCCTAACCGTTGATTTCCGTCCATTAACGGTTATAATTTATTGGATCAAAATTATTAATTAATTAATAATAAATTTGACCTATTAAGTTTGACCCGATAGATTATAATCGTTGATGGACGAAAATCAACGGTTATGATCTAAAAGGATATAAACTTATATCCTTTAAAAGGATATATGTTTTTCCTAATAATAATATGGTGGTTTAATGTTTCTCATGTTATAGGAGATAAGTTTATCTCCTATATGTAAAACTATTTGTTTCTCATGTATAATATTAAGTGTGAGTTGATTTAATTAATAAAGGGCATAACAATAATTGACGATTTAAGGGAGTTTGGAAGTTATTTACAACTTATAACTGGTGACAAGTTCAGTTACGTAAAAGAATCTGGAGGTTCTGTGATAACCGTTTTCTTCAGAATTTCTCTCCATCATTGTCTGCCCATCATAGTATAAGGTTCTGACTGAAGAATAAACGTACTTTGGTGGCTATCTCCTTTTAGAACTATGGGCTCAGTAGAGTATGGTGATAGCATATATTAATAAAGTTATAGATAGATTTAGAATGAAAATTTGTTCATCATCTCCGGTTCCAATTCAGAAAGGAGATAAATTTAGTCTCATGCAATTTCCTAAAAGTGAATTGGAACGAAAAGAAATGGATGCAATTCTGTATGCATCATTAGTTGGGAGTTTAATGTATGTTCAAACTTGTACGAGAACAGATATTAGCTTTGCAGTTAGGATGTTGGGTAGATACAAAAGTAATCCCAGTATGGATCATTGGAAAGCTGCAAAGAAAATTCTGGGATATTTGCAATGAACTAAAGGTCACATGCTTACTTATAGAAGGTCTAACAACCTTGAAGTGATTGGATACACAGATTCGGATTTTGCAGGATGCGTAGACACGAGAAAGTCTACATGTGGTTACCTGTATCTTTTAGCTGAAAGAGCTATATCATGGAAAAGTGCGAAACAGACTGTAATAGTTGTGTCCACTATGGAAGCTGAATTTGTGGCATGCTTTGAAGCCACGGTTCAGGCTAAATGGCTATGGAATTTTATTTCAGTGCTTGGATTGGTTGACAATATTGAAAAGCTGCTGAAAATTTATTGTGATAATTCTGCAGCAGTCTTCTATTCTAAAAGCGACAAGTATTCCAAAGGTGTTAAACATATGAAATTAAAGTACTTTACCGTTAAAGAAGAGGTTCAGAAACAAATAGTGTCTATAGAGCATATTAGCACCGGTCTTATGATAGCTGATTCCTTGACGAAGGGATTACCACCCAAGACATTTACTGGTCATGTATGTAGAATGAGCGTTATGTCAGCTAGTGAATGATATGATTATTGTTATGTATTAAGTATTGACACTCTGAGCTCATTGATGAATACATGTTTCTGATATTGTCTTATTTTCAATTTATGAATGCATACAAGTATATGTGATGGCATTGAAAATGTTTGTGGTCCGTTATGAAGACATTATTGTTGGACATAATGTGTACTTCCTATTAAAGTATCATGTTAGGAAGAAAAGTCAATATAGTGGTACATGGAAGAGACTATGCCGACTTGATAGCATACAACCGCTATGACTCATGTTGATTTTATTTCTAATAATGAATTATGATGATGTCAATGTATAGAACCTTTAGCCTAGTAAATGCGCATTATAATGAATGTTGATTAAATCATGAAGAGACACCTCATGACAAGAGCCAAGTGGAAGAATGTAAAACTATTTATGTATCATGTATAATATTAAGTGTGAGTTGATTTAATTAATAAAAATGCATATTGGTAATTGACAATAAAGGGAAGTTATAAAAAATGTAACTGTTGATAGGTGCAGTTATATAATTTCATATGGTCATCTGACAGAAAACAAACTGTCCTTCTGAGTCTGTCTATAAAAGTTGTATTTAATCCCTATCAAATAAGATACAAAAACGGTGAAAGGGTTAATGTTTAGAGAAAGTAATCCACCATCAAAGTTCTTCCGCACCACTAATGGAGAAAGGTACATTTTATGTGAAATTCATAAATTCTAAAATCCCCTTTCATGTTCTTGGTCTGATTTTAAGATGAACATGAATCACTGTTTAATGCTTACACTATATACATAAAGTATGTGAGATTTATGTATTTTTTCTTTCTCTCTTTTCTCTCGGATATGGACTCACATGAGTGTCGTTTACTAGAAACACTACACAAATTTTTCCATGTAACAATGCGAATTAGAAAATATATCGACGTAACCCACAAGGGTAGCTCAGTTGGCAACTGAGCTCCCAAGGGTTTGCTTAAGTCAGGGGTTCAAACCCTGCTTCAAGCAAATTCTTGAAAAATCTTAGGGGTCAGAGGAGGAAAGTGTCTCCTGGCACCCATACTGTTATGATAGCTCAGATGGGGTATTGCAGGTAATGAGTTTAGGGATTTTCTAACACAAGAAGCTTTGAACTGTATTGCAGGTACCTGTCCCCCTCGGCTAGATGATGGAGGATCAGGTGATTTGGGAGCAATCCCATGATGGTAACTTTTCCTTCAAGACAGCTTTGAATAGCCTCTGGGGATTAGTCTCATCTTCCTCCGGTAGCGAAGCTCAATGTGCACTCGTTGTTTGTTCCAATGAGGTTGGGGGATTAGTCTCATCCTTCCTCCGGTAGTTGTTCCAATGAGGGGCTAGCCTACATGGCCGTAGCCGAGGGCAAGGTGACTGGAGGAGGTTGAATGAGGATATCTCCAGATTATACCAATATATATATATATATATATATATATATATATATATATATATATATATATATATATATATATATATATATATATCGACGTAAACACTAATTTCTCCCGTCGTCTCAGTGGGCGTGTTTAAAATTATCACCCCTATAATATTTAAAATAACACTGTTTAATTTTTTAAAGAAAAGAAAATCTAAACCGATTTAATTTGTTTTTCACAAGATCCCTATCGGTTCTTTGAAACAACTACTTTTTTGAATTGGATAAACCAAACCCCTTATTAATTCAGTGATTTGTTTTAAAATTTCCGAACTGATTTGTCTCGTCTCATGTTTCCATCATTATTAATAATTCATTGTATGTAAAAAATAATTAAGTCTATTTGGTATTCAAAATTTCAATGAAAACGAAAAGAAGGGATTAGGCATTAGTTTCTCATTTGATATGCAGAAAAGAAGAGAGTTGGATAAAAAGAATTTTCTCTGTTTTATTTTTTTGCATTTTTTTATGTAAAGGAAGGAAAGGGAAATGATGTAGTTTTGTCTTCGAATTATTTCTTTTCCATTTTGTCCTGCTTATGTAAATTAATTTTACTAACTAAAGGAAGATAAAATAATTTGATATTTACGCATCTTAATATAAAAATAAATTTTTGATTCTTAAGAATGAAATAATATTTTATTATAATTTTTTCCTTTTTGAGAAACATAATTTCACGGTTATTTGTTTTTTTTGAAAAATTCTTAAATTATCAATTACTTCTAGATTTTATCTTTTACATTAATTTCTTTTTTCTTTTCAAATCTCATGTATTATTTATTGTGGATTCCGGTATTTTTAAGAAAATTAAAGGGACCATGTCTTACTAAAGGCATAGGCCCAATCTATTATGCTATAAGGGCCACTGTAGCCGTAATTAAGTGAAGGGTCCATGAGGCCCATGACCCAGCATTCACCAATTAGGGTTTATGAACCTCTTGCATTTAAGAGTCGCAACTTCTCTTCTAATTTTCAGTTTGCTGCCGTAGTAGTGGAGCACTAGGTTTCTTCGCAAATCCAAGATGGTTCGTGTGCTCCTCCTACCACTTCTTCTGATTTTGATGCTTTTTGAATCTCATCATAATTGGTTTGGATCTTTTGTTGTTGTTTTTGTTTTTGTTTTTGGCATTTTGCTCGAATTCCATCTTCAATCATTTCATGAAATTGCGAGTTTTAATCCGCATTTTGTTATATTTGAACTGAAAGTTTGATGCTTTGCTATCATAGTGTCGCCATATCTGTAGAATTTAGATCTCCTATTTCAAAACATGGTGTTGCTATTCGTTTAATTTATTTTAGTTGGAGTTCTAATGCTACAATGGTATATGGATCCATGTCTTGAAAAGTGTGCATGAGGCTTCTCTATATTTCACTTTGCACAAGATGTATTGTATTTTTTGGACACAACCAGAGGAAGCTTGGATTTTGAACGTAATCTGTTCTTTTTGTTTGCTATAAACATTTCATGGCAGCTTAGGAATCCATATGTTCCGGCGCTGAATGTTATTCAAATTTAATGCTAGACTTGATGTTGAATCTCTTTGTTAATTTGTGTTTAGCTTTGAATTTTAATGGTTATGGCTGAAACAGGCTAGAGGATTGAAGAAGCATTTGAAGAGGCTCAATGCTCCAAAGCATTGGATGCTTGATAAACTGGGTGGTGCATTTGTAAGTAAAAGTTTCATCATCTTTTGACCAGCTTTAAACTGTGCATTACGGAGACTGATGTGATCCTTTTTTATTCCTCTATAGGCTCCTAAACCCTCCTCTGGACCACACAAATCTAGGGAATGCCTCCCTCTCATACTCATCTTGCGAAACCGTTTGAAGTATGCTTTAACATACCGTGAAGTCATTGCCATTCTGATGCAACGCCATATCCTTGTTGATGGCAAAGTCAGGACAGACAAGACATATCCAGCTGGCTTCATGGGTATGTATGCTACATGGCCATTTTCAGAATAACTGCATTTCATTTTGTTAGGGCAATAAGTTATAGAATATTTCCTTTTTGGGACACATATTATGCTATAGTATTTTATTATTATTTTGTTTTGAGCTTGATGTGTTCTGATGTACTTAGCAAGCTTTCTTGAACTCTAGGTATCTGGGTATTTTAATAGATATATATCCGGTGTATTGAAGAGTAATTTAACTATTAACTGAATCCCACGGATTCTTGTTCCAAGAGAACGCAGGATATAGTTTCTGTCGCACAGTGTGACAATGCATTGTCAATGTCAACCTGTATTGCATAGATTGTCCAATACCTTGCAATTGTGAGCTGGGATTTGTGTAATTAATTAAGTTGCAGAGAATTCTACCTGGCTCCTCCCCATACTTTATGTTTGTATAGTTCTATTGTTTTGGCTGTATGTATATGTATATATATATATATGTGTGTGTGTGTGTGTGTATGTATGTATATATAACAAATTTTATGTCTCTTTGCAGATGTTGTATCTATCCCTAAAACCAATGAGAACTTTCGCCTGCTTTATGACACTAAAGGCCGATTCCGTCTCCACTCAGTCAGGGATGATGAGGCAAAGGTACTTTAATTTGATTACTGAATATTTCTCTTCCATCCGCCCCCAAACGAAAATTACTCTTAACTGTAATTCTTATTATTATATAATAACAGGTGGTGTTGAACTTTTGATTGTGTTAAGTTCAGGATTTTGTGTAGTTATTGTTTGAATTTTGGAGTTACAACCAAATAAATAATTGACTTTCCTATTAATGATTATAGTTTCATGGGTTTTCCTTGTATGTGGTGTGTATGGCAGTTTAAGCTCTGCAAGGTTCGGTCAGTGCAGTTTGGGCAAAAGGGTATTCCATACCTGAACACCTATGATGGTCGGACTATCCGCTACCCAGACCCTCTCGTAAAGGCTAATGACACCATTAAGCTGGATCTAGATGAAAACAAGATTGTTGACTTCATCAAATTTGATGTTGGGAATGTAGTTATGGTAACTGGTGGAAGGAACAGGGGCCGAGTTGGAGTGATCAAGAACAGGGATAAGAACAAGGGAAGCTTTGAGACAGTCCATGTTCAGGATGCCACTGGGCATGAATTTGCCACTCGTCTGGGCAATGTGTTCACTATTGGCAAGGGCACAAAACCATGGGTATCTCTTCCCAAGGGTAAGGGTATTAAGCTATCCGTCATTGAAGAAGCCAGGAAAAGGATTGCTGCCCAACAAACTACTGCTGCTTGAATATCTCTATGGAATGAATAGACGTGGGTGTTTTGTAGTTTTATTGAATGCTTTTGGTTTCTAATTTCATTTTGTCTTGAGATTTTATCAGTTGAATTTTGACTTATGCACTATACAACTTTTATTGTGCCTGCTATTTTAATGAAGGAATCTTTCCATTCCTGAGTTTTTGATTTAGCTTCTAGTTCAAAATCATGGAAGCAAGTCCATCCTAATGAAATACCATAGTAGTTACTCTTGGATTAGAATCTTGTTGCCATTGAATGTGATTATTTGCTTACTATATTGAATGATTTGATATAACTCATCGAAGTTATAAAGAGTTGAGTTTTGCCGTGACTCTAGTATTTTTTTTTTGTGGTTAGGGTTAAGTTTTGCCGTGATTTTGCGTTAAACATACTAAACTCACCATTGACTTAAGTGGTAGTTTTGTATGAATTTCATGGGTTTTTTATGGTGCACTACCCTCGCTGCATATGGTAAACTTTTTCACATCTTGTCATTGTATGAAGTATTGCTATAATTTTTTTTTTTTAAATTCATCATAAAATGTGTAACTTTTGTTAACAACGTTTTTCTTCATAATGGATCCAGCACGCCATCCTAATTTTTTTTAAATTCATCATAAAAATTTGTAGTATAATGTTTTGGCCATTATTTTTTCTTAAATGTTTTAAACAAATTATTCAGTCAAGGTGATTTTAATGGAATTGTAGAATCTGATGCTCAATCACCCAGCACGCCAGCTTCTTCTGGTGGCTGGATTCTTCCAATGGCATAAGATCAAACGGAAATTTGGGCACAGAATCAAAGTTTCGGAAATGGTTGCAACGTGAAACCAAATAAGAATGTAACGTGAATAAACTTGCGTTTAGTTAACTAAAATTACGTTTAGGTGTATATTATGTTAGTGAAGGTTGATGACTGAATGGGGACGTCATTTTCACGGTCTCCGTATATGGCTTGGATTATGGATCTCCTCAATTTCCAGGAGAGCAATTAAAGTAGAAACCAAGTTATATTATCTTAGCCCATTATAAAAAAAGTGCCAACAAAAATAAAAAATAAAAAATAAAATAAAAAATAAATTGACACAAACGAGCAGTGCACTGCTTTTTTGTGGCTATTTTCTAAATGATCAATATATATCTAAATAGCATAGAGTCTGTTATGTAAATAAATTGATGAGATAGAGAGTTATTACAAGTAGTATAAAAAAATATAAATAAATATTTATATACCGACTCAAAAAATTATTAAGAGCTTTTATACAAGTCAAAGCCTGGTTCCAACACAAGCTTTTATTAAACGAGCTCAGACCTTTACGAGCCGAGCCAAAGGCCCCTGGGTCGTTTACCATCCCTATGACTTGGATTATGGATCTCCTGGAGAGCAATTTAGAAACCAAGTCTAAGATCAGCTTGGACCCTGCTTTGGGCTATTTTCTCATGATCGTCAATAGAGCTACATATTAATCTCGTAGCCGACTTAAAGAGTCAAAGTTTATGGGACATCAGAAAAGGTCAACTCACCTCAAAGAAGTAAGCAAGGTTGGGTTAATTCAAAAATAAAAATAAAAAATAGAACTTCATAGAACATAAGGTAAGAATATAGTGAATGGGAAGCATTGTCTGGCGAAACCTTGAACACACAACCAAAGAGGCTCATCAAAGATGGTGCTTGTGTATGCTCAATCTAAGTATTTGTAAAGAATTAGAAGCATTCAATGCATTAACCATCTACATCTGCCAATTTGTAAAGAATTAGAAGCATTCAATGCATTAACCATCTACATCTGCCAGTCATATGCCGGTGGAAAATTTTCGTCATCTGAACCTTGCATTTTAAACATTTCATGTATTCCATCTAACATATGCACTGGCATTGGTAATTGTTGCCGTATGGATTCCTATAACCCACTTTTAACTTCAGCTAAATTCTATTTTTGTTGATTATTGGTTAGTAAAATTTATTATTACTTATTACACATTATTTTGTAATACACTGATAAGACAAAAATATAGAGCACCACAAAATAGTCTAGGGAGACCTCCTCCTTTAACCCAAAGGTTTTTTTTGGCATAAATCTCTATATCCCTTTATTAGAAGGAAGAACTCTCTATTTATACATCATAAAACAGATCCAAGACTCACGCTAACAGAATTTGGACCTATCAGCTACTAACAGAAAGCACACGCATACAGCACCCAAACACAACAAAATCTAAGAAACAGAAATCCAGTTACATACACCATACACACACCAGTTAACACTCTAGCACTTTCCTTAAGATACTATTCATCACACCAGAATATCCTTCATCCACTTGGGCCTCATATTGTTCCTCTTAGACCATCTAGTATTTGGGCTAACATCATAACATACACTCTTATAAATATGAATACATATCTTGCAATGGAGTATACTCAATCATTTCATTTAACTAACAAAGTTTTTAATTGAATGGCAAAGTCGGCATCCAACGTCTCAAACTTACATGTTTAATTTTGTTTTATCTTTACAGAAAAAAATATATATACTTTCTTTAACGAAAACTCCTCTTTAATTAAAATTTTTTCTGAGCATGAAATAAACTAAGGAAAAAAGTGTTTGTAATGACATAAAGTGATATCATTTTAGGAGAGAGATAGACACAAATAATTTTTTTTATTTAAAATTTAAACTTAAAAAAAAATCACTCACTTTCTCTTTCCCATGATTTTCATTTGTTGTCTCTATCTCTCTAAAATGACCTAATTTTTGTCTCTATTTAAAATCACAAACATATATGTTATCAACAACAACAAAAATCACAAACATCAAACCCATAAACTAATACACATTTATTTGACCAGGACGACTATGTTACGGTGAAAGAGAATAAATGGTGGATCACAAAACCGAAAAGAAATTTTCCTAAAATCAATTGACCAAGGCATATTGCCACAAACAGTGAAGAACATAATCTCTATGAGGAGGTCATAGGCCTTTACCCTCAACAATTCAGGACTTCAACAAATCCTAGAAAAGAATATATTTCCTTTAAAATCAATTGACCAAGGCATTTTGCCACAAACAGTTTAGAACAAAATCTAAATAAAAATTCATAGGCACACAAAACAATTCATAACATAACACAATCATTTTTTCTACAACATAACTTTTATAAAACCCTGTATCTTCAGCCATTTCTTTTCGTATTTTTACTGTAATAAAGATTCAAATTGGTCCCCAGCACTTATTATATTTATGGGGAAATAAATTTTGTATTTACTGCAGAAATCTTTTTTCTACTACAGACAAAAATCTTCATTTCTGTCTCATAATGTTTTTTTTCTCACATTAGAATATGGTTTCTCTCTCAAATTTGGTGTCTGTCGCATAGGAAAAATTTCTCTAATAAATACAGAAATCATTTCCCCTATATTTATTCTCACGTTAATTTTTTTAAATATATATTTGATTATTCAAATTAAATAATTAATTTGATTAATAAAACATATATTAATAAAATTAATTTGGTTAAATAAATGCACATTTAAAAATTTTAGACATGTTTATCAAAAAATAAAATAAAACAATTAGACGTAATTTTAGTCATTCAAGAAAAAAAGCACCAACTTTATATCTGTTAAAAGTCTAATTTTTAGCCGGATAACAACAATGATTAGTGTATAAATTTTTTTCTCTTCAATAAAGGATATCTATTTATGGGAGGGAATTTCAGGTTTTTTCCTCGTGATCCCACTGTGAATTTTGGCGTATGTGTATCGAAGGAGAATCTTGTCTTAAAAAAAAAAAAAAAACAATTTTTTCAGCTTAAGAGAGCAAAAATTCACCCTAACAACATCCTTTTGGCACATATAACCATAGATTTTTGTTGTTGTTGGTGAATTATAATTTATTTCATTAAATAGAAAAGAGTTTAAATTATAAAAAAAGCAAAGTGCAGGAAAATCATATAAATAAACAGGTATGTTAAATAAGTTTTTTAAAAATTTTCATAATGACTTTCTAACTTCTGAAATTTGAAAAAAAAAATGTTAAATAATAATTTTAAAAAATTATCAAAAAAGTTGCCAAAATTAATTTTCCCCCCTAAATAAATCCAAATACAAACTAATACAACTGTTTTCTAAATGATTTACTTTTTTGAAATATATATAATGATTATAAATTTTAAAATATTTATTAATTTAAAAAAGTTTTTTTTTTTTAAAAAAGAAAGAAAGGACCTTAAACACCGTACAAAGTTACTTAAACAAGAATCGCGGCAAAGAGAGCATCTCTAATTCTTCTGCTACGCGAGAATTTGTGCCCGGAATAATATATAACCACAGTGTTGAGATCGCTTAGTCTCAAGCATGTGTAAATTGGTTTGAAAGCGATTTTATCTGGCATTTGGTCAAATTCATAGCAGCGTTTGCACCTTGTCTAGTTGCATTCAAAAGGAAAGATTGAACTATTGAAGTGTAAAAAAAAAAAAAAAAACAAAAAACAAATCATTGATCATGCATAAGCTAGTAAATGAACTGCAAAAAACAAACGGTCCAGATTTATTTCATTCAGCCATAGTTCAGTTCCACCTTCTAGCCAAAGACTTGAAAGTCACTTAGGTGAACAAGATACACTGACTAGATAGGGGTAAGTATAATCATCAAGCTGCACCTTCTTCCTCATCGAGCAGCATCTGATTAAAGTGCCACACACCTGAAAATTCATCAAGGAAAACAATAACTTAACACAAAAATATCTTCCTTTGAAAAGTATTAATAAACTGGAAAAATAAAAGAGCAAGCACAGTACACACACAGCACAATAATTTTAGAGATTCGGTCAAGTGAACTACATCCTCAATAAAAAATCCTTTTTTTTTATTCTTCAAGGGGGTTCCATTCCCTTTAAATATACTTTGATACAATGTTTTCAGTAACAGATAATTAGAGACAAGATAAGGCTTTATATCTCTATCAGTTAAATTCCTTTAACTACTCATATCATAATTCTTTTTACTTTCAACAAAAAGCACAAGAAAAGAAAATTAGACCAATATATTGTACAAAGGGAAAAAGTCAGAAAAATAAGATGCATGTAGCAGAATTTGAAATTCTTACCATGTCCTTTGCCAACTCTTCTGAGCTGAGCAACATACTCAGAGATTCTTTTGATTGCTTCCACCTATTAAAGAAACAATTTAAAAGCAGAGTTTAGATCGATGAAGTTTCCTTGCAGTCTTTTGCCAAATGCAATGCATAATACACAATTATCCACAATGTCTTACACTTAAAAAAAAATGTTTGAAAAATAGTTGTTAGTTGCAACACCAAATTTATACATACCTGTTCACCCAAAAATTCACTTTCCACGAAATCTGCCAACTGCACGTCACCGTTCTTTGAGGCAACCTGTCAAGCAACAAACATCAAGTTAAAAGAAAGGAATTTCCATTTCAACAATATCAGTTCCAACATGAACGAACCCAATGAAACAGAGAACAGGCAGTAACACCAAAACTAACACCCAACAAACTTGTCTTACACTGTGCAAATTAAGGAGCTTTTCATTTGTTAGCTTCTCCAATGACAGAGCGAGTTCCATTGCTGCAATCCGGGGGGGGGGGGGAAACCAAAACCAAAGACATGTTTAGTTCTAAGTGGAAAAGTTCATCAGGCAAAGCCTAAAGAATATAGGAAAATCTGTACAAGGTGACTTCTACATCAGGTGGTAATTAATACACCTTTATTTATATTTATCGTTTTGGTAATAAACAATTTACTTATAAGCTAGGTGGATCAGACACGGATACACAAACAACATAAATTTAATATGTAATCATAATTTAATTAATTTTAAGTAACATATCATCACAATTAAATTTACAATAACATATCATCACAGTTAAGGTAAGATAACTGGCATCGAATTCCAAATTGGAAATCATGAGATTAAGGAGGACCCCCGAATCTCATTTCTTTCATTTGAAATGATGTCAAACTATAAAATTTTCAAGGCTCTCCATCCATTATCTTCAAGAATCAAAATCATTAAGTGCTCTGACTTAGAAAAACTGAGTTTGATCCAAAATCCAAAACACACACACATCACACTTGAGACTAAGGTAAATGCAAAAGAAAAAAAAATTCTGTTCTCAATTACAGAACACATGATCTGAACTCAAAATATTGAAAAAGAATAGGCCAGACACACTAACAGTAAAGCGCATCTCCCTTATCCGCATGATCAAACTCAGAAAGTGGCATAACTATAGACTGCAACTTCACTTTTCCACCCCTCTTGTTCTGAAAAAAAATCATAACAACATAGACAATCAGAGGTCAGCATCACCTTGTAAGAGATAGATGGGATTGAAAAAACGTATCATATGAAATCAAGTCAAAGTCAAACACCTGATATTCCATCAATTTCTCAGCATGCCCTCTTTCCTCTTCACTCGATTCCTTAAAAAACCTTTAAACAACCACAATCATTTATAATCACTCCCAACAAACAAATCAAAGCAGAACAAAAGGAAAGATCCTGAAAACAATCAAATCGTTACTGACTTGGCAAGACCCCTGAGCGCAACATTGTCCCTATCGAAGTACGCAAACATTGCATGGTAAACGTATGAGACATTATACTCCACACTGTACCCAAAGTAAATAAGTTAAATAAAAAAATCAGAACAAGAAAATAACAAGTAAAAATAAAACCAACCAAACAAGAGCGAGAGAGAGAAACAAACTTGATTTGCTCGTTAACGGCAGCTTCAGAGTCATCAACGTATTTGTGGCGAGCGAGAGAAACTTGTGGAACGGTGGGTACGAGATCGAGCTCCTTCTTCACCTCTTCGAAGGGTTCAAACACCACACCAGTTAGGACGCGGTTGTTGCTGGATCCCTTGGTGGCGCAAACCACCAACCCACTCCCATTTTTTCCGGTGGAGAAACGAACGGAAACGGGAACGGAACGCCCATGTTCGGCGTTCGCGTTGAACAGAGGCAGAGAAGAAGAAGAAGCAGCAACGGCTCTGAGAAGCATGGTTTGAGATTCCACAAATGAAATGAAATGGAAAGGGTTTTTTTCTTCGGAGCGGTGATTTCACAGTGTATTCGGTTTTTCTGTGCGGTGTTTGTGAATGTGACTGTGAGGATAGAGATATATATGGATGGTAATGGTACTATATTACGATGATAGGGATGTGTGAGCCGTTGGATTGCGTGACACTTGGAGGGTTCAGAATAGAGGTTGGAGTGGGCGCGTGGCGTGCTCGTGGTCTGGCTGGGTATCATTGTGGCTGTCCCTTGAAATATCTAGAATCTTTCTGCTCCAATTACATTATTTTAAGTGGCACTTCTTGTTTCGTGGCCTTTTCTAGTTGTGTCTCCACAAAAGGACGAAAAGAGCAAGTATGTTAATTACTGAATTATTTCTGGATTAATATAAGAAATTCGGAATATTAAAAAAAAACTATGTCGAACGATTCATATAATATTAATACGTATTGCGGTGGATACACAACACCGTCAAATTAAATTAACTCTACGAATTTACCAAAATAAAATAAAATTAACTCTACGTTACTTTTGAATGGTTAAACGGCTGGTTATTGATTCTGTTTAATGTTAAAGAAGAGTGTTTATCTTTCAAAATTATACAACTTATATTTTTTTTGTTCAACTTTATTGATAGGATCTCACATTTTTAACTATTTCTTTTAAAATGATATAATTTTATATCTTCTAAAATGAGACACATTTATCCCTTATCGTTACATATAGTGGTGGACCGATATGGGGGCCGGGGATGGCCTCCGCCCCCTTAAAACTCTGGGAAATTTTTTTATATATGGATGTTTAGGTGAATTATTAAGGACAGGACAAACAAAAGTAACGTGGACTATAGAAATTGCTAATGCATGGATAATGGCAATTAGAGAAGTTCATGGTGCTTCGTTGTAAGGTAAATGAGAAGCCACATGGACAAAAAAGATTTTGAAAACATAAACCAAACAAATAAAACAATAATTAATAATTGATAAATAATTAAAGGGCAGGTTATATTTATAAACTTTTTTGTTTACAAACTCTTACGAACTACACTATATATTTATGTCATCCTTTTTCATGCACGACCAGTCGTACTTAGTGTAATTTGCAAAAAAAAGTTTGTAAACAGATCCTATCCCATAATTAAATAAGATATAGAAATAAAAACACTTCGACAGAAACTGGTTAAATGGTTCAAATTAAAAAATTTAACTGTGTAACATAAGACAAAAATTTAAAAATATAACCATTTTATCTTATTAAAAAATAAACCATTTAAATCTATATGATATAAAGCCGAATATGAATTGACAAAAAATATAATATATATTAAGACAAAAAATCACGATACATTTTATAACAGAATAACTTCATTCAAAAATATATTGTTACAAATCATATTCGATTTATATTATACAATAAATATTTATATTTATAATATAATATTTTTTTTATTTTCGTCCACCGTCATAATAATTTCTTGCTCCACCATACGTATAATAAGTTACTTTTTCGAATATCAAATCAAGATATTACGAAAATAAACAAATAAATCGAGGACTGTTAAATCAATGTCGTTATCGTACTTCCATGAACAGACATTAACTTTATGCCGAAAGCTATTTTAACTTTTTTATTAATATTTTCTGATTCGATAGGTAAGAAAATATTTAATAATTGAGATTAACATTTTTAAATACTATCAATCGGCTGATAATAATTTTTAATAATATTTTTTATGCATAAGAATTCCAAATCAATCACAGCACTATATCTTTATGTAAGTTTTTTTTTTTCCCGAAATTATATTATTGAAAATATGCTAAAGAGGTGAATTTGTTAAGAATATGACCAAAAAATTATTTGATGTTAAAATATTATAGAAAATTTGGTTCAAATTTATTGATTCTATATTTGGTTGAATATTAATTATTGATAGAAATATGAGTCATTTTACAAAATTAACCTTCCATCAATTTTTAATATTATTATTTTTCTTTTTGTCTTCCTTCAATATTAGAAACACACATACACCGTCTCCGCCTCCTCCTTTGTGGTCTTCGGTGGTTGGCTCTATCTGCTAGCTTCAACTCTTTGATCAAATTATGAGACTAACCTAGAGTGTAGGCGAGTTAGGGATGAAATAAATCCCTTCAAAAAATGACATGCAGAGATCGAAGACCATTTATTTTCACTTACTCGACTCCTCACTATGAATTGAGCTACCACCATTCTTTTATCTCATATCTCATTTCCTCCCAACTTATTTGTCACATAATCTTCTCCTGCCCCCCAATTTTTTTCATGTGCTTCTTTGTCTATAGCCTGATTTAAGCAGCAAATTCAGGCTTTTTTTTTTTCGGTGGTTTTGATTCTCAAGCTGATGTGAGATATATTTTTGCGAAGGGGCTATCAAGTTTAAAAATAAAATAAAAAACTGGTTTCAATCTTTCTACAACTTTTGCTTCTTTTTTTGTGGAATTAAAAGCTCAGAAAAATATACATATTTGATATCCTTTACCTTTTCATGCTTACATAGTTAATATCCGTTTATTTGAGTTCGAAGATTATGAAAGTCTATATGCATCACGTCATCTGTGTTGAATTGTGTCAAAGTCTGCAATACTGTATTTGTACATTTTTTAGCTCCTAGTGAGACCTTCTCTTGATAAAATAATGGCGCATATTGGTTCCCTTCTCATGAAATGCATGGTTGGTTAGTGGTTTTGTGCAAAGGTTTTGATTGTTGAATTGAATGTGATATTCTTGAACGAAAGAAGAAGAAGAAGAGAGGGCTAATTTCATCACATTTTCCGTGTTAAATTTTTTGATGCCATGAGAATATAACAATACCATTCCGTGGAGGTATTTTTGAATAGCATTTTGTTTCACAAATTTTTTTCCTTGTAAATCTATTTTTTCAAGATAATTTTCAGAATTCCTATATCAAACATGGAGTAAATAAGATTATCAATATCAATTTCTGGAAAATTCAGAATTTTTTCTTGCACCCAACCGCCCCTTATGGAGCGTTTGGTAGCCGGCATTTTGTTGGACCAGCAAAATGAATTTTTCTAAATTTTAAATTTTCAGATATTATCATAAGTTGAATATTTTTAACATATTTTTAAAAATTGAGATTCCGGAAAAAAAAAAAATTCTCCACCAAACGTGCCGTTAAAAAATCTAAACTTCTTCTATGCAAATCATCGCATATATACGAAGTAATAGAAACTGCAGATAGTTACCAATTGAATAACCAATTTTTATTATTCCATTTGTATTATTTAACATAATTTTTAAAGTTTGAAAAGAAGGGAAAGATATTGTGACACCAAATTGTATTACAACCAAGTGATTACCAATCAATCTCACCGTTAGATAGATATACATGAATCCAACGGTTATTTATTTCCATTTTTGTATATGGTCATGATTTCCCAAATTTAATACTTTATATTTATTTTCATCTTTGTATGGTTATGATTTCTCATATAGGGTGCTTTCACTTTAAACACGGGGAATTAATGAATTGTATGTTTAACCTGAGATGTAAATAAATATAACCGTTAGGGTTTAACATAATCAAAGATAGTGAATCGTTTGATCTAAGGGTAATTCATATGTAAATTTACATTCAGATACAAGGTGGGGATAACAGGTGTTAGTCACAATAATCTTTCTATCTTTTTCAAAACCGTAATTTTATACGATTTGTTCTTCATCTCTTTCTCAAGAAAAACCCTAAAAATACGCAATTTACATTTTAGTTACTTTTCGTTTTAACACTATAAATTTTACAATCATTTAACACTACAACGCACATAAGGATAAAAGTCTTCTTTGTTATATAAATTTTATATTTCTCATTTAACATGAAATTTCAAATTTTCAACACATATATACGAAGTAATAGAAACTGCAGATAGTTACCAATTGAATAATCAATTTTTATTATTCCATTTGTATTATTTAACATAATTTTTATAGTTTGAAAAAATAATACGATTTTCTTTTAGAAAAAATACCGAACTAGACTGGGCACTATAAATTTTACAATCATTTAACACTACAACGCACAATATAAAACCCTTGGTATATTCTACGAACTGTCGGAAATGACCGTTGATTTACTTTTTATTTTATTTTTTATGTGAACTATCTCATTACTTTTTAAAATACCAAGTAGTTATTATTATTTAATTTCAATATGATAAAAGTGATCTTATTATTGACTAGGATTGATAAAGAAAGATAAAAGTGATCTTATTATTGACTAGGATTGATAAAGAAAGATAAAAGTGATCTTATTCTTGACTAGGATTGATGCTTATCGGCATCAGGATGAGGATGAGGACGATATCTAAAACCAGAAAGCAATTAAATCATCACATGCAAGCTGTGTCAATGAGATGTGAGGTAAAGCCGTGATTCGCACATGAGAACCCGATATAGAAAATTATTAAACACTGACTCAGTTGCTTAACCTTTTATATGAAGCCCTTCATAAAACTGACCCACGATGTACGCGATCTCATGTTTTGTTTGGATCAACATATATGTCATCATGCTGGACCGAATGAAGAACCCAAAGAGCTGTTTGATTGGCACTCAGATACAACCCAAGACTTTGGTTGGGCTTGCTCATTGAGCCTTCCGTCAAAACTTAAAAATATGGCTATTTGTGATGCAAAAATTTATAAAAAAGGGAAATGATAGTCTCATGTTACATAAGATATCTATCTCATGTCATACACCCATAGAATTTTGTGCTAATTTTTTCTTTTCTTTTTCTTTTTCTTTTTAAATTGTGGACCCCACATATTTGTATCACACACGTAAGATAATACTCTCATGTAACATGAGATTAATAAATCCCTATAAAAAAACACCAACTGACTTGGGCCTCTTATTTTATAGTGACATCAACTGAGCTCAAAGGATAGAGTTAGGATTTGTTGGACATTTACCTTTCTGTTTATTTGTCTATAAATATATCAAATCAATTAGTTATTAAAGGTGTGACTCGAATTAGAGTAAGTTTGGGGTGAGACATATACCTTAGAAGCACGTTATTTTTTATTCCTTAACTTTACTCAAAAGTTATGTTTAGATTGATGCAAAGAGAAATAGATGAGAATTGAGGAGAATATAGTAAAATGGTTGTTGGAAATCAACACACACAAATACGAATCGCAAAACAGAAAAGAAGAAAAGGAAGGGAGAATATTCACACGGCAATCTACTCTTATTCACCCAATGTAGATTACATCCAGCTTGTCTGGATTATATTCACCCCATCGTCACTCGTTACAAGTCATTCGATTTATAAGGGAATATAAATAGGATTTAGAAAATCCTAACAACAGTTATTCAAGTGTCCAAATCCAAACTATTAAAAAATCTCAATTTTTTTCTGCTGACCCCCCAATAAAAGCACTCATCAATATGTGAAATATGAGTCATAACCAAATGACAACTTTAGGGATATTGTTGAGATATATAGTCCCACATTGGTTGTATGTGCAACTAATGTGGAGTTTATAAGGTCTTAGGCACTCCCACCCTTTGAGCTAGCTTTTGGGATGGTGTATCCCAAGGTTTTTTGACATGGTATCAGAGCGTTCGAAATCTCACCGCGTCCCACTTTCTTTGTAGTGGAATTTTAACATGTAGGTGAGCTTGTATGTTGTCCACCCTTCAAATTTAGGAATATGAAATATAAATAAATATTTGTTTATTAATCTCTTTACCATTCTTTTTACTTCCTAGATAATAGAAGTTAATGAAACTTTGCTTCTCTTCATGACAAAATATTCAAACAAAGGAGAGCTTCTTTTGTGGGCCTGGGCCACATGCTCCATACCAAAAATAGAAAATAAAAGGGGATTGGGAGGAAAATATAAGAAAAGAGAAGGGTATAAGAGTAATTTTTTTTTACCAAAAAAAGTAAAGGAGCACAATTTTTTTTATAGTCCTGGAATATATTAAATAATTCCCAAACAAAGGTATCAAAATTTTATTCCATTTCATTGATCTCACTTAGTCATCATTAAATATCAAAATATAACACAATGTTCATGTTAACAGAACTCAATTAGTCAAGAACCCATTCACCATATATCAATAATAGAAAATTAAACAACATGCATCTCGAAAATGAATCTTCATCACAACGATGCTCATTTAATGTTCGCGTTGAAGGTCTCATGTTTTTCCTTCTAACGTGGTGAAATGTCTGTTTCTTCAGCCATATTTTATTGTCTTCAAAATTTGTGATTTCGGTGAAAGCAAACGACAAGTTTCTCAGCCTCAGCTTCCATGGTCTCACCTTCCGAGGGGTTGAAGTACGTTCTAAATTTAGACCAATCTGTTAGTTACAAACAAGTACGTACTAATTAACTACGTCGATTATCTTTCAAAAAAATAAATTAACTACGTCGATATGCATTAGAGGCATCGATCAAATTATGTCCCATTTAACGGGTATATATATTTTGATTTTCTGGTATTATATATATTAACTTTTGGCAAGGATATAAACTAAAGTGATAATCGGATGCAACTATCATAGTCTCTCCAAGGAAAAAGGGTGATCCCCGGTTTATATATATATATATATATATATATATATATATATATATATATATATATATATATATATATAGATCTTTATAAATTTGAATTTTGATGTCGTAAATTTGAAAAGTTTGATTGTGTAATGTTATAAAAATTGTTTTGCGAGCCGTTTATTTTTTTGCTAATGGCCCCACAAAAGTTGTGAGTGTAGGAAAATTTTTCTGGTCATGTTAAATGATAGATGATAAACCCTATATATATATATATATATATATATATAGAAAAAGTGTGAATCATTTTTTTTTGTATGTAAAGTTGTATCATTTTAAAAATGAGAAAGAAATACTTTAAAATGATCAAGAGATATATATATATATATATATATATATATATATATATATATATATATATATATATATATATATATATATATATATATAGACACCAAATTTGACACCTCATTAAAAGATCAAAAAAGATCAATGGTGTCACACTTCTCCGTTAATCTTTTTTGATATACCGGCTCTTAGACAGTCACTTCTTATATATATATATATATATATATATATATATATATATATATATATATATATTTTCTCCTTTTAAAGGAGAATTTTTTTCTCATGTTAGTGACTTATAATACAAGTGGGTCCCACCTTGAAACTTTTTTTCTCTTCACTATTTTGTGAGCCCCACTTATATTATGAGTCACTACCACGAGAAAAAATTTCTCCTTTACAAGCAGATAATGTTTTCCCTATAACTATATTAATTTCTCCTGTCTTATTATCGGTAAAACATGGGCATAAGACTTTTTGAAAACAAAGACGTATAGAAGTAGAAGACAGTCATACCATGAAATGTGAGCTGTTTTATTTTGAAAAACATGAAAAGGAAGCTTTGAATCATGTGAGGCAATTAATGCAAGGAAACATTAGGGTTTCCGCCATACTAGCTCCATCTCATACGAGTTTCAATAGTAATCTCCATCGAAATGAGCTTCATTTATAATAATCCCTACAACTTAATTGCATGTCAGGAATCTCATTAATATCTTGGTAGGGGTACCTGTGTTTTCTTTGCTTTAATATAATTTATCTCATCAATTCAAACACTTCAATTTGTTACCCATAGAAATCCGAATCTTAGTTCTTAATAGTAGTTGATAGCGATAGAAACAGGCTCACGAGATTAGTCTATTCCATTCAACTTGTGAGAAAGAAAATCTATAATATGATGAGTTGCAGATATATCTGTTTATTTGTTAGAGATTTCTTGTTATGGAGGATCTAATATCAGCTTATTCAAAGTTGTCCGTGACCGGAGAAGATGAAGTAAGCGTTCAATTCATTGATCGATCTAAAATCATGACTGTATGCTAAGCTGATTTGGGTTCCACACAAATGGAAAACAAAATGATCACTATATGGTATGCCTATTTTTATTTTATTTTTGAAAATATTTCAACCAGTTCATCACTTCGCGACTAGTCCGATTCGGGGCGGATCCAGCACTAAGACTTTAAACCTCTCCCAAAGGAAGGTGGTACTGGGGATCAAACACATGCTCTCACCCTCAACTGTTCGCTCAGCTCCCATGCACCAACTGAGCTACCACCATTTGGTGGTATGCTTATTTATATATACATAAAATGCATAAAAGATAATCATCCAAATATAAAAGGAGGGTTATATTTACAAACTATATTATATACTCCGGGGAGTACATTGATTTACACTATGTAAGAAGTGTACTTCCGAAAATAGATAATATAATTTATAAAAATTTATAAAGTAAATTTGTAAACGAATCCTTCCTAACTCTACAAGTAGCTCTACAAGAGTTGTAAAAAATTCACAGTATTGTTTGTTGATTAAGTGTCATATATATGTGCATTATATATACTATTAATTGGCACTGGTCCAAGTCTTTTAAGATTTTGGGTGTTATATTGATGAATTCAACCCTCCGCATATACCTCTCATATGTAACTGGAAAAACAAAAATTGGAAAGATATTTCATTATAACTAAAGATCCTATGTTGAGCTAATCAATGAATTGAGTCAAACTATACACTTAGAGAGGAGAGATAGAAAGAGTTATGTAAGTGGTGACGTGCGCATTCACGTGAATGTTTTTATGTTTGAATGTCTAACAAACATTCATGTTGGGCGTGCTTCTTTAATTTGTAACAACCGGGCGCTTTCATTTCAACCGTCCTCTGTTCATTAATTTGACTCTAAATCGCAACTAAACATGTTACATCACTCTACTCAAACAACGTGGAAGCCATATTTGCCAACTTGGCTGTCACGTGGACAACATTAATAGCGGGGCGTCAATGAAAAATACTGGTTGAGATTACTGTAATTATATCATGATCGTATGATTTTCAATTAAGAGAAACTTTTAGGTACTTGAAAAATAAGATTTTTTATATATTAGATATGTGCCACATCAATTAAAATATTATAAATGTTACTAGAGTAAAGTAGAAGATAATGATATCACATAACTAACGTGATACACATTAAATAATATATGATTCTAATTTTTTTTTAAATTTAATTAAGAGCACTTAGAATATCCGAATAAATAATCACCCACCCACGCATGCCCACTTATACCTATGGTATTCTATTCTCTTGTCCACAAAAGTGCTTAAGGGGGCGTTTGGTAGAGGAGAAATTTTTTTTTACCAAGGAAATACAATTACTAGAAATATGGTGGGAAAGTGAATTTGGTAGCAAAATTAAAAAAAAAGTTGTTTGGTAAGCCAAAATATTACCAGGAAAATTGGGTTAAATTTTCTGAGTCTATGTTTGGTTGAAAATAAAATATTGATGGGAAAATGAGTTGAAATGAAGAAAATGACCCTTTATAATTTTTGAATCTGAAATGAAAAATTAACCATTGCCTAATTTGGGGTTATCTGCTACCAACATTCATATTCCATTACTCCCATATCTCTATCTTTCTCCCTGTCTCTACAATATTCGTCTCTATCGGGTTTTGCTTTTAAACTGATAGATGCAGAAGTATATAATTTTCCAGCAAATTAAGACGCAACAATTTCATCTAATAAGATCACATTTTCACTTGCAATTTCCATTTACCGTTTCCCTTACCCGATAGAAAGCTTCTTGATCATGTAGTTTATCTGAAAATATATTGTAGTTTGAGATGAATTATATCTTTTAACCAAGTTTTGTTGTTAGGCTTCCTTTCGTGTATCTGCAAATGAGATAAACCGTAACGAGTTGAGGAAAGAGACCGAAGAGACTCTACTTTGTTTCAACAGTAAACGAGGGTTAATTTCGTCTCCAGAATTGCACACCATTTTCCTTTTCTGGGCAAATCCAAAATACTACCTTCCAAGTGGGTTTCTGTAACAGTGTTTTTCATGAAATTTTGCACTCAAATTGGAATAGATGGGCAAACATTTTCATGGTTAAATTTTTTTAGACTCCTACCAAACACTACCAAACATGGTTAAGTGGAAATGTTACGGAAAGTTGCCTGGGTATTTACAATAAAAACCCCTACCAAACACCCCCTAAGTGTGGAGAGTTTTTTTTTTTTTCTGAAAGAATAAAAAATCAGTATATTATCATCATGCCAACATCAAGAGTAGACAAATAGTGGCAAAATAAGGTTTAATTCATTTAAAGTGAGCATGTTTTAAAATAGATAAATAAGTTAGGTTTAATTTAATTTGATGTGTTACTTCCTATAACATATACCATTTGTTATTCATTTTAAAGCATATTTTTTTGAGGAAATAAGAAACATCAATATTGTCATGAGGATTCTCAGGCCACTTACTCTCTCAGCCATCGCCTATATATTAACAATTTTGCATTAAATTTTTCATGATTAAAAAAAGAGATATACACAAAAATTTTACATAATCAAAATCATATAAAATTTTAACATGAAAGGACTTATTTCTAATAATAATATGGAGACTTCGAGCTTTTGGGAATATGTGATACAGAATTTCTACGGCGAACTAATCAAAATTGCCAACATTTCCCAAAGAATTTGTTACTCTCTGACTCTCATAAGAAGCCAATGACCAGGACATTTTTTTTTCCCTTATCCATTATTTTCTTTCCTATGATGAGAATTGCTCTTGTACCTAACATTTTTTTCTTTCAATGATATTAATACTCAGATTAAGTTGCCAAATATAAAACTTCAACAAAAAATTGACAGCTTGCCTCAAGTAAACAGGCTTACAATTACCGTACTAACTTCCCTCATGTGTTGTTTTCAATCATGTTCCCTAATCAAGCAATAACAGTTATGTACGAAAACACCCATTGCTCTTAATTGGTAGCAACCTTTATATTAAAGGAAGGGTTTATCATCTATCATTTAATATTTTGTGGGACCCGCAGCAAAAAAAAACTTCGGCACGCAAAACGAATATCTATAACATAACAAAATTACTTTTCCTACAACATAACTCTTATAAAACCCTTCAATGAAAGCTTTTTCTTCACTTAATTGTCATTTGTCAGTTTTTAATTGGAGGATATATTTGAAATCAGAAAAAAAAAAAGAATAGATGATATTTTCTACCACTGTATATAATAACGAATACACATATTTTTTCTCCTTCATATCTTAATGTTATTGATTTATTTATCAACAATTATTCTTTCACATAACCAGATAATGTGATATTACGTAGGAGAAGATTCACTCTCATATGTAATTTACTTGATGGTATAAATCTACTAAAATTATTTACCGTTAGGTAATTAAAATTTCAATACTGCAACACAAATTTCATAAATCTCAAATTCTCAATTCGTGTCTACACAATATTGATGAATTTTTCAATCGTATGAAAATATAATTGTTAGGTGGCCTAAGAAGATGGTAGGGGAAAATGTCATCAATAAGCTAAGTTATATCAATTACAATGAATGGGTTCAATATTATATTTTGTTACAAAACCTTAAGATTAGAGTAGACAAAATGGGTAATTTGCAACAAAAAAAAAAAAAAAAAGGACCAATCCGTCCTGCCAAATTTTTGAAAATGGATTAAAAATCTTAACATGTTCCATTTTATACAGGTTGGCGAATGAAATCAAACTTAACACCAACTTTTGAAAAAAACAGTAATCATATCTATTCAGTTTGAAAGTGGGAAGCATGAGAAAGGGACGGCGAAGCAAAATTATAATCCGAAAAAGCCATGCAAACACTGTTAAAACATAGGCTTTTATATTTCTCATTCAATATGAGAATTGAAGTCTCATGTTATAGAGACAAAAAGTATGTGAGATCCGTATGTTAGAAAAAATTAAAAATTATGTGTAAGACTCACGTTAGCACGGAAATTGAAGGGTGTGTAGAAAAATTCAAAATCTCATGTTGAATGAGAATTATAAAACCCTAAAACATATATCCATGTGAACACAATGATTTTGCCTTTAGAAAAACCATGCAAACATCAATTTTAATCTCTAAAAAAAAAAAAATTCAAATTTTGAAGCCACCAAAAAACCAAAATTATAAAGGGTATGCTTAAAACACGAAGATTTATTTTTGGATTTTTTCACCCTTTTACTCCTCATTAATTATTTAATAACCATTTTGCCCCTGATTGCAAACTATCTACCAATATGTTCCTCTTTAATCGATTAAATTGAATATTTAATCGATTAAATGGTCAAATGAAGATTTAATCGATTAAATCTTCAACTTAATCGATTAAATCTTCCTCTTTATCAGAAGAACAACCTTATGTATAGGAGATTTAATCAATTAGATAGGGAGATTTAATCGACTAAATCTTCAAGTCAACGATTTTTGCCTATTTTGACCATTTAATCGATTAAATTTTTGGTTTAATCGATTAAAGATAGGCAGATTGGTAGATAGTTCTGAGTGAGGGCAAAATGATTATTAAATAATTAATGAGGGACAAAAGGGTGAAAATGCCTCCATTTCTGGGCAAAGTTTAAATTGATATTATATTGACTATAAAATAAAATTAATTTTATCATGTTTAAATTTATTTTTATAAATTTTAAACCTGTATTTCATTTGTTTATTGTATATTTTATTAAATTTATTTGGGAAAGACTGAAAATTAAATTTTATTGTATTGTATTTAAATCAAAATTTTATTTAATTTTTGAATCTTTTAAAAAGATATATTTTAAGTTAGGTTAAAAACTTCTAATGTCACATAAAAAAGAATATATTCTCCTATACACATAATAAATATGTAGATTACATTGAAAAGAGAAAAGAATTTTTTTTATTGCGTGTAACTCGACATGAGAAGTGTTTAATTAATCTTTTTAAGTAGCTAGCGGCTATTATGAGGCGCAGTATGCCATTATAAATACACACAACACTCCCCACTCTCATTATGCGCTTTTCCTATTCTCCTTTGCTTTGTGTTGCATTAACTTCCTCTGTTTTCTGGTCTCCGCTTTTCTCCTTTTTTAACCACCAAACACTACACTTTTCGAAATCAAAAAATAATGGTTGGGAATTCCCCGTGTGCCTCATGCAAGCTGCTGAGACGCCGATGCACAAAAGATTGCACCTTTGCTCCTTATTTCCCTTCTGATGAACCCCAAAAGTTCGCTATAGTTCACAAGGTTTTTGGAGCTAGCAACGTTAGCAAAATGTTGCAGGTATATATATCACCTACTCTTTCTTTTCTTTCTTATCTTTTTTATCAGTACATTGGGACAAAAAAAAAGCTTTTTTGAATTTTTTCATTTTCAAATTAAAGGGGCAGATATTCTTACTAATGTAAGAAAAAGGAGAAAAAAAAGAGAACTTTTTGGGATTTGAATTCAAGGGCCTTCATATCTTTTCATGAAGAGGATACTTTTACAATTTTTTTTTTTTTAAATTACGCTAATCACGACCGGTGAATATATCATGTAGTTTATAAGAGTTTGTAAACAAAAAAGTTTGTAAATATAACTTGTTACAAATTACACTATATTCTTTATGTTATAGAACATTAGTAGTTTGCAAAATTTTTTTTTTTTTTGCTGGGAGAATATAACGTAATTCGTAAGAGTTTGTAAAAAAAAAAAGTTTGTAAATATAACTTTCCCCGGTACATTTTGGGTCTAAATTAAATGGTTATTTCTTATACAATGATTCAGGAACTTCCGGTTCATCAGAGAGCAGATGCAGTGAGCAGTTTAGTGTATGAGGCAAATGCAAGAGTCCGTGACCCAGTTTATGGTTGTGTTGGAGCTATATCCTTCTTGCAAAATCAGGTTTCTGAGCTTCAAATGCAACTTGCAGTTGCTCAAGCAGAGTTACTATGCATCCCGATGCAATATGAAGTACCAGTGATACCAACCCCAGAAATTTACCCTGATCAGAAATCTTACTTTCTCCAAAGTGACATCCCTCAATACCTCAACTATGGCACTTCTAGCAATGTAATTCATGACTCTCTCAAGAGAGAGAGCATTTTTGGACATGACATGGTTTCTTGAATGAGAATTCCTCACATCACATGCTTTGGGTTCTTAGCCCATTTTCCCCTCCCATTTTTTTAGACGAACTTTCTTCTTCCATTCAGATATCTATGAAGTATGAAAAGTTCTCTGCTTTTCTTTTTCTTTTTCTTTTTTCTCTATTTGTGAAGTTAGGACATAAGAAGGGATTTCTAGGGTCAACTCTAGCATGTGATCATTAAGTACTGGTGAAGTAATATAATCTTTTCTGAATCAGTGTTAAAGATATAATTAAGGTGTTAGGGTCGGTGGTTGTTTTAAAAAATGGCAAACATTCTGATAATTATATAAAAAAAAAGAAAAAAAGAGTGTCACAATTTTCGATGTGTCTATTGGAGATAAAACTACTCTTATGCAACATAAGAGTAGTTTTTCCTTTTAAAAAATGGCAAACATTCTGATAATTATATAGAATAATCATCACACGATCTAGAAAGAAAGACAAATTTTCAAGTAAACACCAAAACATTTTTGTTTTCCCCACTAGAAGTATTCACCGAAGGATTTTCATCTCTATACAAGGAATAAGTGTTGAACTCTAACCACTTCGCTAAACAGGAATCCTTTGGTGACTTCAGTTTTCCTTGGGATTCTAAATAGCGATGCCATTCTTTGTTTTATATGATTTCAAACCATGAATGCTAATTGTTAGTTACTAGTATCTGAGATGAGATACTGCGCCTTTTTCCATTTATGAAGAAGGATGCTACTTTTTCTTTTTATGTTTGAAATACATTAAAAATAAACTGAATCGATTTCGTATTAGTAATATACTTTATTACTATTATTTTAATTTCAATAATTAAAATTAAATTAAATAAAATTCAACTAAAATTTGAGTGAATTTTTATTCATGCACAATTATATAAAATGTTTTTATTTATAATTATTAAAATTTGTTTTTTATTCTATAAAATAATTTTATAACTCAATCTTAATTATATTTTGATAATTATTCCGTAAAGACGTCATATACTGAGCAAAATCTCCGTTCACTGTGGTATCTTATATATATTTATAAACTTTTTGACGCATTGCATGTTAATTTTATAAATAAAAATATAATACTAATAATATATATAAATTGAGAGAGAGGTTATACTTACTATCTATTTTTTCTTACTACTTGTTACTATCAAATCTTAACCGTTGATTTCCGTCAATCTAACGGTTGTAATTTGTGGATCATATTTATTAATTAATTATTAATTTGCAATAAATTATAACCGTTAGATTGACGGAAATCAACGGTTAAGATTTGGTAGTAACAAGTACTAAGAAAAGTTAATTTAACTTTTCCCAAATAAATTATAATATTATATGAATATTCTTTTTATTTAGGAAACGGGCCACCAAGTGCGTTGGCTTTCGAGAAATCCAAGGGAAATGAGGAATTATAAAATAGAGAATGGGTAAACTATATCGCTTGATTTAAAATCTTGCGTTTTAATGGCATGTCTCACAACTCACAACTTTACTAAAAAAATTATTTTACGGAACTTTATTTAAATATTCTTATTGCAAAAATAAGAATACAATTTTTCATAAAGATATAAATGAATAATATTTTTACGGCATTGTGTTAATATATATTTGTATATATAGGATGTACATTTCTTTAATTTATTAAAATTTAAGCACTTTAATTATTATTTTCAAAAATTAAAAATTAAAAATATAAATAAAAAAATTATACAAAAAGAATCAAATTTGAAAACTTATTACATGATAATAGTACGTAATAAAGTAAAATATACATAGATGCTTTTTATTTTCAACTTGTAACCCTAGCTGCAGAGACATTTTAAATCATGAACATTGTTGACCCTTTTTTTTTTTATGTTACCAATAAAATTTAAAAGTAGTGTATAACATATATATCAAGTTGTAATTATATATATTTTTATAAAGATAACACCATAAGGGTCATTGTTATAGAGATTCGTTTTGCGTGCTGGAGTTTTTTTTTTGTTGTTGGCCAAAATAATAATAAAAAAAAAATTTTAATTTAGTTATAATGAGAAATATATATATCCCATTTTGTATATGAAAAAATATATTTGGGAATTTTTATACCGAATCATATAATAATGGGTAGTGGTAATCAAAATTATTGATACAATGTTGGTTTCGCCATAACAACATTTAGGGAAGTGACATTTTCACGTGATTAACGAAATGAAAGTCATAATCTTGATGTTAAAGCATGGCAAAAAAAACGATTAAAAATATAAATTATCAGATCAATGCTAATTATTTTAAAACATTTTAATAGAGTAAGTTGTGTATATATTTAGTACGCAACTAGTTACGCATGATTACCTGCGTAATTGTTATGTGACAAGACAAGCTCCTAGGAGTTATAGATATACCACATGTGAGGATTTTAATAAAACCCTTGAATACCTTTTTCACCGAATTCCTCCAATTTGGAGGGTTCTAGAGAAAAGAATAATTACTTATATATCTTAATAATAATTTTAATTTAGTTATAACGTGAAATAAATAATTTTAGAGAAAAAAAAATAATTTTTAGAAAGAGAAAATATAATAATGTGGATCATTTTTTGAATGTGAAAATTCTATAAATAGTTTTTAAAAATAATTAAAATTTTATTTTTATTTGTAAAATATAATAATTATATTAATTTTTTAAAAAAATGGTAAAATTATAAAATCATCTAATTATATTTTTATTTTTCTCCCTTGTCATATTTTTAACTTTTTTCCCTCCTTCTCCTTTGGATCCACTTCTTTCCCTTTTCCTCCAAACTCCCAAACACACCCTGAGGATTGCTTAAGAATACAAAAGATTAAAGAATTGATTTTCTTATAGTAAAGATTATTTCATATTAACTTACTTCTTAAAATAACTTAATTGATTCAAATTGTAATGAAATTAAATAACTAAAAAAATAAAACTTACGTAAATCCGATTTCTCAAATGCAAAACAATATTTTTTCTCTGGGTACGACTCATACAAACATTAATTTGCTCTTGTTTTAAAAGAAGATTAATATTGAATTTGACCTAATCTACATGATGAACGTGGAGAGAACAACAAAGAAAATTTAATTACTCGGATATTTATGTCGAAGTTTTTTTTTAAAGTTGGAGAGAGGAACAATGTGATACTAAAATTAAAAATTAAAAGAAAAGGAAAACCTATTGGATATGAAAATTAAATAATGAAAAGGAAATGAAAGAAAACTGACAAGTTATCAAAGATTCAAAATCAAAGTATATGTATTACTTTCTCCCATTAAATGTTTGCTCACTCGCAGTCTTATAAATATGTACAGTTTGGACTCTTTCATATTGCTTCTTGGGAATTTGGATTCCTTCTGTTCGTCGAAGAACTAATTAAGGTGGTTGTTATTCTTACGTCCTTCTCACCGTTAGTGTGTGAACTTCATTAATAGGTATCCTTTTTTTTTTTTTTTTTATGCTAAGAATATATCCTATTGTTTTATTTTTAGTAAGTTAGAATATATCCAACGTCAAAGCTCTGAATGTAGCACTCAAATTTAATTCAAGTAATAGGGACAGATAAATTAATTTTCGTATACAGAGAAAAATTAAAATATTGCTTTGCATTTGAGAAAAAATATAACAATTTGAGATAAATTAATATTCTATGTTTTGCATTTGATAAATTCCTCACATGCATTTGGGATAATTGTGAAAGAGAAACTCAATACAAACAATATAACAATTTAATCTTAAGGAGTTAATGGTTCGTTTCGGAGTAAAAGGCATTATTATGTGGTTTATTAGTAAATAATAATAATAATAATAATTTACCTATAGACTAGCACGTCGTACATAAACACGCCGTCATATATTCAAATGTGAACTATGTTAATTATTTGGGGTTAAGATAAAAAAAAAATGCAAGTTGAACAGAGTGGTCACAACAATATATATATATATATATATATATATATATATATATATATATATATATATATATACTTTCATCTATTTATTTTTTTATTTTGCCATGAACTCTAGATTGCGGGAGAAGAGGCAACGTACATTGAACTACATAACTAATAAATTAGATATACTTATCTCTAACTTCAGGTTAAGTATATAGTTGCCTATATAGTATACTAAAGATTTAACATGAAATAATATATATTTTATACTCATATCAAATTGTTATGATGATATGGAACCAGTTACATTTTTTTTTCCCGTATATTCTTAAGTTTCTTTATGTCTCTCTTCTATCCATGTTACTTTAAGTAAAAAAAGTCCACGCTTTTTCCGAAAGTTATCACATATTCTATGTTTTTCACTTTCACTTGAATGTCTCAGCTGTCCATTACTTTACAAGTTACAAATTACTATCTTCTTATCTTAATATATAAAATATTAAAATCAGCTGCAGGTGTAATCACTCATTCGAATCAACTTCTTCTAGGCTCTAGCTGGATCACGTGGGGGTTTGTACAAGAAAGTGCTCAATTTATGGGAAGTGCAGATACATTATGTGAACTATACTATAGAGATAATTTTTCTTAAAATCCATTCCTCCAAAAAGTTTTTTTTTTTTTTTTTCGAAATCACAAAGCATAAATTATAAAACAAAAAACGTCAAAAGGGTAACAACCGGCTGTGGTTTAAATATTCATAGAAAAACAAAAGTAGGTCAAAAAACTGGCTTAAAGATTCCTCTCTCAGCTTTTGTTTATTGTGGAAGCATTTTTCTTGTTTGTTAAGTGTGGAAGCATTTTCAAGTCAAACTTGAAAGCTTATTATCTTCGTTCACCCTTACCGAATCCTCCTTGGTTTTGTCCAATGTTGTCTGTATCTAGCCGTATGGTCATCCTATTTCCTATCCTACCATTGCTAGCCTAGTAAATGCTTGAGAGTGAAACATCAGAGCTACTATTAGTGGAAAATGTGACCACTTCTAATACATATATGATACTAAACATTATTTTGTTTTCATTAGAAAATCATCATTTTTGTAAAAATGCAGATATCTCATGCCAAAGTGAATTTCAAAGCATACGAGGAGGTATTAATTGACACGTACCTTCGCCCAATCAGGTATGCTTTAGTGATTTAATTACTGAGTTATGCTATTTACTATATCAATATTCTGAATTAGTTTTTTAGATAATTAATTAGACATTTCTAAAAACTATAAAGTATACCATATATAATAAGAAAATGATTTAATGTGAAATATTGGGGGCATGAGTCTATAAGATAGAGATCAAGTTTAATTTCAACGATTCAATTTGTGAGAAATATTCCAAAAAAAATTAAAATTATGTAATGGCATGAGTTTTTTTTTTTTTTTTAGTAGATGGTATATCCCTACACGTTCTCCTCTAGACACCTTGTTCTAGGAGTATGGCTGTAAGGTTAGTTTTTATTAAATCAAAGAGAGCATTAAACTACTATCATAGAGGAAGGGTGAGACTAATCTCCCTAGTTTCTGTGAGAGAAGAATTCCAGAGTTTATTTGCCCCAAAGAATTTTTTTAGAGTTTATTTGGACAATGTTTTAATTTGCATATTGATTGACTTAACTTTTGGTCTTCCAAAAATACAATGGCTTTTGATTCGTTTGAAAGTGCTAATTGACGAGTGAAAATGCGAGTTGCACGAATAAAGAAGATGTACGACATGCAATGGCTTTAGATTTGTTTCTTAGAATATAATTTAGCTCTCACCTTCCCTTAATTTTTCCGTACAATTTAGGTAAAGTTGTGACCACAATTAACACCAGAAATCGTAGGCACCGTGGAAGCTGACAATAACTTTAAATTCCAAAAGTAGGGAAAGAAAAAAAGAGGACAAAAGAGAAATTCGAACTGCCCCTGAATGGCTAAATCAACTATTATTTGATAAAAAAGAGAGTATACACAGTGGTTCAATGATTGAGCAACTACGAGTTATTTTGGCTGAGACAAGTTAAGCGCCAGTGGTTTTATACTAGTCTATTTGCTCTTTCATTTCATGATGTGGTGGTAAATTGCAGGAAGCCTCACAATGCAAAAATTGCAGTGGTACTTCACTTTGTTTTGCTCTTTTAATTTAAAACATTCATGGGATTAGATCGACAAAATTGTAGGGAGTTAAAAGATGCTGAATTAAGTATGACAGAAGTTGAATAGAACATCAATAATAAGTTAGGAAGGATGTATCTACTTTTAAGATGTGATACCTGTACCTTTATTTTTTTGTTCAGTCTCTCTCTTCCATGATTTATCTCTTTCTTTCACTTAAAAAAACAACTTTTTTTTATTTAAAATAATATACACTTTTCACTAAGTTAAAATACTTCACATGACAAATATCTATCAATCTGAAGTACTTCCTCTTTGTGGAGACAAAGAAAGTGATAGTGGGAACCTCATTTCTGTTTTGAGGGCTCGAGGACAATACTCCCAAAAGAAGTTTTGTTTTGGAATTCAGATGCCACTAAGTCACTAACCCATCCCCTCTTCAGTTCACTTCTCTTTGACTTTCTTCTTTCTTTCACTTATTTAAGTCAAAGTAAGATTTTATTGCACTTTGCTTCAATACCAAACAAATGGACATCATGCACACACACACACAAAAAAAGGGCTACGCTATATTGAACTAGAAGCTATGCATATCTACAATAATTCTTGCCCGCCGCCATGTTTACACGAACAAAGCCGTTTTGCTGTAACTTCAAATATTTAAAATTGAATAGCTTGGAGCATTGAACCTTCACAGTTACTGTTTCCAAGTCTTTGGAAAACCATTGTTAATTCAGTCCCCTAAGTTTAGACGTGTGTGGCATACTACATTGGACAATTTAAGGTTGTAGGATACTAGTGCTTTTTATCACAAAAAACGCGCTATGCTTTCAGACTAAATCTACAAATATAAGGTTTATCATCTCTCATTTAATATGACCTTACGAAATTTCCTACACACACAACATCTTGTGGGCCCGCACAAAAAAAAATAAAAACGAATCTACAAACACAATACTTTTCCTAATAAATAAAACAAAATAAATAAACAAAATGAACAAGCACTTTGTTTACAGTTCCATAGGATCTGAATGATCTCAAGCGACTTATTAGGCCCTGTTAATTATACAGAAAGTATGAACTAAAGAAGCAGCAAAATATGCTCAGTTTTATTCCTCTATGTAGCATAAGCATAGCGTATAGAATCCAAATCAATATCTATGATGGATACTTCCTTAATAGGAGGAACTAGTGTTGCATTCTAAATGACAAATTAGGGAGCTTCTACCTCCAATTGATAATAAGGAGACTCGGGCAAATTCTGATTTGTCCCATCAAAACTGCACACTTGTATGATAAATTTGAGACTAGAAGTGCTAGGAGGAACTTCGAGGTCAGAAACATAAAAGCAATTTACTTGTGCTACTCCAAGGTACTCCTGCACATGTTCTAATGTTGTGCTTGGATTAATATCTGCTTGTTTTGATAGTTTCACCACATACACGTTATAGTGTGGAAATGCAAGATTCTTTCCTTCTTTCAGTTTCCAAGAAATTTTAACATCAAGGATCTTTGAATCCTGAGGACCTGATTTCCAATTGATGTAGTCACCAGCAACTAACCAGGAAGTTGACACAGGAAAATCTGGCTTATAGTCAGAAGTCTTGATTGTGATATGACCAAGAACCGCAAAATAACCTGTTGGAGAAGCCAAAGTATGATCACTGCCGTATGGTCTGGCTTTCAGCCTCAGTTCATTGAAAGGAGCATCTGATCTATAGCACAAAGCATGGATTTCTGTCAAAATGTATCCATTCATTTCAATTGTGCCTTCGTGTATAACCCATCCAGGGGCATTCCCCTTGTGTTCGCTTGTTGGGACTACTTTGCTAAATCTGCTTGAGAGATGATTCATTCCCTGAGATGTGAGTAGTATAGACATTCTTTCATTGATAGTGGTAGTGAACTCAAGTACTAGTCCCAATGAAGAATTGCTATCAGATTTCACCTGCAATTGTCACGGATTTCAGGTGTGAACTAGATTAAGAAAAGAGGGCTCTGATAAGAATATCAAGTTGTATATAATTTTCGTGAAATTGTCTAAATATGCATTATACCGTTGGTCAAGGAAAGATACCCCATTTCCCTTCTCTCAAGTAACTAGATACAGTTCCCTAAGAAAGATAAACTAAGTTTTATTAAATTTCTAGTTAGACTGCTGTATTGACAGCTATTTCAGGTTAGATGAGGATGGTGATAATGGATAAAAAAGTATAAAACCATTCATGCCTTCACATAAAAACTTAAGCTTTTGAGAGGGTTGATTCATGGGTTATGACATGGTATTAGAGCCTTCACAACCAAGAAGTCTAAAGTTTGATCTTGTCACCCCCGTTTCTCAAAAAAAAAAAAAAGGTTGAATTTTAACACAAGGTAGGTGGGTCTATATATTGTTCATGCTTCAAGCCCAAGTCTTGGATAAGAGGCATGTTAGAGATGGGCATGCAACCTCCTCATCATACTTCAAACTTGAGGATAGATTGATGTGCAGGTTTTTCAGCAATTTTGATAGAGGTGATAGCTTACAGAATAATTGAAGTGGATAGGCAACTCGCTTAGAATAAAGTCTCCTTGAAAGATACTCCTCTTGAAGTAAGTATCCCCTTCAAGAGAACCTTTGAATGTAATGTTTCCCCCTCCACTATATGATTCTTCCTTCAAGCTACATTTCATAAGCAACACAACAAATACTTGAGATCTTGTCAGAACTAGCTCTGAAATGTAGTAATTTAATACCTTGATTTAAAATAGAAGAATAGAAAAGAAAGGAGGCAATCAAAATCATGAAAGGTTGTAATATTACAAAAAACAAAAAATATATAATAATGTGAGAAGGGTTTGCACAGTATCAGGTCAGCCATCAAACTCTAATAAAGAAGTTCCAACGGATGGCCACAGAATTGAAGCAATATATAATAACTGATCATATTTCTATTCTCAGGTCACCAAGATAGGCCTTCCAAATTCAATAAAGAAAGAAAGAACCTACAATGAATTTTCTGCAATGAATCTATATATCAGACTTACTCCACAAGAAGTTGAATAGAATTTGTTGTAGAATCAGCAAAGTCAAGGATTGGCTGCACACAAGTATATGATTTAGGATATAATTAAACTCTTAAAAACCAGTATCACTAAAACAGTATAATCAATGAAGGCCTCATGATTAACAGACATGGCTATGATATATTGTATAGTTATGATTAAAGGAAAACAAGTTTGTCATTGAATCATCCATTGCACAAGAAAAGTAATATTGACAATGAAATTGGAGATTTGGGATAAATATTAGTGTTTCTCAAATGATCACAATATTTAACTTGTCATTCCAGATTTATTAAATGATGTTACTTAAAACCAGCCCTTCATCTCAGGAATGACAAAGAAGATTTCGAAAGATGGTACGTATAGAATCTTTTCTGGGAACCTATCAATATCGTAAATGATTAAGCCAACAATAGAAAGAGTCTTTATCAGGTGCATACCTGAATGCCTTGGGAAAAAATGTTGGACCAAGTAGCATCTGATACTTTGTCTCCGTCAACTGAAATATGATAACCGCGTCCCTGAAAGTAACAAAGAATGGCAACATTTGAAAGATCAGGATACACAAGTATCTGATCTAAAGTGTATTGCTTCTCCATGATGATCTAGTTAAAAAAATAGTATCAGCAAACCATAAAAAGAATGTGAAGCATCTCATATAGATTGTATTGAGTGAATTACATATAAAGAATGTCTTGAAACAAAGGGGGGGGCTAGGCCTAATATCTAACCACTGACAAACCGAGGGATAGATACTACTCTCAAGTCTCAAATGCTCTAAGTAAGATGTTCCCACAACGTTGGCTTATAAAGTTAGACATGCAAACCCATATCAACCTCATGGACCAGTTGCATTGTTTCAGTTAAGAGTTTAACAAACCAGTAAGGCTGCCAAAGAGAATCATTTAGGAGGTAACAAATTATATAAGATAGACATTAAAAGCCAGTAAATTTTTCTGTGCATTCAACTAAGCTAAAGGAATAATGGAAGTTCCTTCTTTTATGCCGTAAAAATTTCCATTACACCCACATTTGCCTCTTGGTATTCACATTTTATTCTTAGAATCACTTTTACCAAATTAAATTAAAAAGAAATCATGTCAAATTCAACGTGTCAAATTCAATTAATATCCGCAGGCTGGACCACACACACAAAATGTTAGAATTGGACCATTAATTCATATCAGAAAGAGCAAGAAAGCAAGAAAGCAAGAATAGAAAAGAAATTTTTTTTTCTTCACAGATGCACCACACACACAAAATCTCAAGAAGAAAAGGGAAGAAACGTTCTGAAATGGTAACAATAATTAAACTTGTTAACCTGATCAAAATTTGTGTAGAATGGTAGTGCTCCAGGATACTTTCGCAGTATGCCCCATGATTTTTCCACAAGACCCCACCAACTGCAATGCCAAATGTATGGCAATGATTATGGAATTAATTACATCAAGGTTTGATCTCCATCATTAATATTTATAAAAAAATAAAAATAGACCATATAAAATTGGTATCCACCACCATAACCCATATTGAAAATTCAAGAAAATGTTTCGAATTTTGTGTCATGTGATTTGGAGAAAAGGGAAAATTTGGTATTTAATAACTCTAATTTGTTACTGTAAAACTGGTAGCTAAATATTACCGATTCTGAGCAGTCTCAAAATCTGGTGCTTGCTTAGACTCGTAGACCCAGCCGGGAGCAAATATTGCAGCAGAGACATCATCCTTTCTTATTACATTAAGAGCAACGTTTGTCTGACACATCCATAATATAGAGTCAAGAAAGCACTAGGAAAAAACACACATATCCTATCAAGAAAGTTACTTTATATATCATATACGCCCCCTGTCCATTATTATTTGCAATAGCCCAGCCTACCTGTGCTAAGAAACCTTTCACACAAAAGCCCATTGGACTTGAAAAGTGGATAATGCAACAGGCCTGCTAAGAAGTTCCACAAGAGAAAGTGGGAGAAGGCGAGGCTTTCAACAGCAAGTTGTTCATCCAACCAATGTGGGACTATATATGTCAACAAATATATTTTAAATGAAATTCACCATTGCACAAAACAGATTTGGTTAACTTTTTGGTAAAAACAAAAGGGTATTAGCTACAAGTATCATGAGTCTTACAGAACAAATACTGCAATTTCACTCTTAATTCCAAATAAAGCTTGAAATTGAGATAATAAATACGTAACATGAAACTATCAAATAAGAAGTGCATATCACACAGACCACATACATTCCACTGTCCACCACCATATGTGTTCCTTCCAAATACATCAATCCCCATGTACACATCAAACTTTCGATCACCAGCAACAGCAGCAGATCGCGTTGGATAGTCTTCCTACATGGTATTTTTAATAATAAAATTAACTATAAGGAAAGTTACAATTGATCAAACAGCAGTATCACAGGCGCATGCCAGGGCAACAAAAGCAATACCTCCCATGAATAATTTGTAAATATCCCATCACATAAATCAAAGAAAGGTTTATTATGTCCATTTAGTTGATTTTGCCACAATAAATCACCTTCAATAGTGACACTGTCATACCTAAATGATCAAGAAAAGATACAAAAGTCAATCAATTGCTGGGACACCATCCATTGCGGTAAAAGAACTACAAAAATTCATAAAGTGGGCCGACACCACATCTCAACCCAAAACCTTCAATCTATCAGTTTTATGACTAGCCAATGTGGTACTTCTTTACAAGAGGCCTCTTTAAGTGCATCACCATTACTAGCCAATGTGGTACTTCTTTACAAGAGGCCTCTTTAAGTGCATCACCATTGCCATATTACTCGGTCCCAGCCAAACCTTTAGCATCTCAACCCAAAACCTTAAGGCATTGGGTCTATGGGTCCATCCACTTATATACTCTTCACTTAGCCCATTACCAATCAATGTGGGACTCATCACACTTGAATATCTCAACATACTCACCATATCACTAATGATCCAGGCACTGAAGAATGCATTGTTAACGTTAAATGGTTGACAAACTCTTTCAAATTAGAAATCTGCCTCGGGTCCAATTCTACCTCCATATTCATCTGCAATTTAGTGCAACTATTTGAGTCTTGAAAAGAATACAAAAATGTCATGCTGCAATGTAATAGAAGAAAAATTGAAGTTATTGCAAGCTTTAGTTGCAGCAGAAACACTACTTATTTTTCCTAGTAGAACCTATTCATTTCTGTTTTTTGGCGGTATTTAGTTAGGTAAAACAAATCTTCATGCAGCTTCAGTATAAGAACCCAATTTCATAGAACCTGAACTCGCCATTCTAGAAGAATAAATTTGGCACTAATAGATAAAATAAAATAGATATCATGAAAGTGAACGGAAATCTATTATCAACTTAGATATAATAAAAGGGCCGTCAGTTCAAATACCCACTTCGTGAATGTCTGGGGAAGGGAATACTCTAGGCACCTTTCCCCTACTTTTTGCAGAGAGGCTGATTTGAACCCGCGACTTGACACACCACGGCAAGCAAGCTTACCGCTGAGCCAAGCCGGCCCTTCTATCAACTTAGATATAATAAAAAAAAAAAAAACCACACCCCAATTAAACTCGACTAACGAGTGTGGGATGAAGGCAATCCTTGCAAAGAGGCTGTTTTCCGAATTCGAATCCGTGACCTTTCAATCACAAAAGAACAGCTTTATCATTGCTCCGGTTCGCCCTCTCTATCAACTTAGATATAATATAATGATTAAATAGATATTTATATAAGGCTTTTTGACCCTTTTGTCCCTCATTAATTAATTAATAATCATTTTGCTCCTTATTGAAAACTATCTACCAATCTGCCCCTCTTTAATCTATTAAGATAAAGATTTAATCGATTAAATGGTCAAAACTGACAAAGATCGTTGACTTGAAGATTTAATCGATTAAATCTTCATCTTAAAATGAAAATTGAAAAATAATTTTAATACCATTTATATAAACTCTAATAGTAAGTACACGGAGATGATGAATTATTTACCAGCCACCCATCAAAGCCTAAATTGAAAGCAAGCTCTGCCAAATGTTCTGCATACATTTGTGTGGACTCCTTTGTTGAAAGCAGTTCATTACATATAGCCGTTCCCTCATCCCCTTCTGTGATGAAAGTCCCCAGAACCTAAGAGATCAAGGGTACAATTACAAACAAGAAAGTTCAAGTTAAAAGTTTCTGCAGTTATTCAATTCGAAACTAGTTATAAGACGGGTGATTCAACGGAATTATCTGCTTATTCTGATTTAAAATTGAGCAATAAATAATGTTAGAAACATCACCAAGTGAGAAACAACCTCCAAAAACCCTGAAGTTGCCCACAAAACACTAGAAAAGAAGCTTGGCTAGATTTTCCATCTAATCTCATATCAGTTAATCTAAACCAACTTTAGGAGCACCAAAAAACTAAGATTCATATGTCAATTTTTCAAAGCTTATATACAATATGGCCATAAAAACTAATATTCAACAATTCTTGGTGATGTAAAAAAGCCTAATGTTAAAGATTAAACCACAAACTGACCAACCCCCCAAAATAAATAAATAGATAATTTCCACATCAACTTCACACCAAATCAAGAACTAACATAAACCCATCAAAATAAAATGAAAACAAGTGAAAAGCCAAAGCGAAAATTCTGTAGAAGCAAGTACCTTAACGCCATGGCGATGAGCTGTATTAGTCCAACAAGGAGGAGGAAGAGTGACCAAGTTGTGAGAGAAGTAAACAAAAACATCTATCAAATGCCAATGCCATATGGCATATGCATCAGCATTAGTGTCTCCCTGAACCCACTTATCATCTGAATACCCTCCTGCCATATCATGGCACACCAGTAATCTACCACGATTTGGCAAAGCAGAAGAGCCACTTTGAATATTGGAAACAGAAGCTTTGTTAAAAGGGTAGTGAAAGGACTCAAAATAGGAACGAGACTTCAGCTCCTTGAGGTTCTTAATTGGATAAGATATGGGCACTGAGGGTTGCTTAGGATCAAATTCAGACATGGAAATGGAAATGGAGTGAGACATGGTGAAAGAAGGCTTTGGAGAACGAAAACGAGTACGTTTTGCACAGTCCAAGAATTGGCGCGTTATATAGACTCAGAGAAGACGAGGAACCAATATACCTTAACAAGTTACTTACATCGACGTACACAACACGACAAGACCAAGTCAAAGTCACCATCTATATGCATTGATATCACGTGGCATGCATGTGGACAAACCTTGACCTCTATAGTCAATCTACAATAATAATCGTGATGCATTCACTACAGCGCACCATCAAACGTCAAACAATTTTGGAAACGAGATATCAATTTTTTTATATTTAGATTCTTTTTTAGTAGAGAGATAGATACACAAAATAGAAATCATAAGATAGAGAAAGTAAGTGACTTTTTTAATTTAAAATTTAAATAAAAAATTTTATTCTATGTCTATCTCTCTTAAAATGATATAATTTTATGTCATTTAAAATGACAAATATTTTTTCCTTCTTTTTAATTGCTAAATAAAAAGGATATGTCACTTTTTAAAATAATTTACAATCAAATTTTTTGTATAATTTTATCAAATAAAAGACGATTTTTTTTTAAAAAGATTACTCAAAACCTAACCTATTACTATGATGCACCTATCTATTCACCAGTTTAGATGCACTTTTAAAAAAGGATTTTTATGCTTTATTTATTTTACAATGAATTTTTTTTTAAAAGTTAAAAGTTAATAAGCACTTTTAATTTAATATATATAAAACTAATGGATATGTGATGGTGGTAGTGGGGTGGGGTGGAGTGGAGTTGAGATAAAATTAGATCGGAAAAAATTTATCAAAAAAAAAAAATTAGATCGGAAAAAGTTCACCAATATCCTTATGGTTTGCTTCAGAATCACCTATGTTTTTGCGTTTTTTATCACATATGTCTCTGTGCTTTGTAAAAGATAAAAAAACCACTGAGATATATGTGATAAAAATATACCCTTTTACAAATCACAGAAGCATATGTGATAAATAAAACCCACAGGGACATAGGTGATTATGAAACAAACCACATGGGTATCGGTGAAGTTTTCCCAATTAGTTTTTTAAAAAAATATTTGATTTTTAACTTCTATTTTTTTTATATAGAAACAAGGAATCGTGACTTTATAAAAAAAATTATTATTTAATTCTTTTAAACTCTATTTTTAAAAAATTGTTATCCAAATTCCCTACACATAAAATTCTTTAAAAAAGACTCTCTTTTTTGAAAGAAAAAAAAAGTAAGTTCACTAGATTTTGATATCTTTTGGTGGGAAATTTCTTCCAAAACAGAGTACCATCAATCATCAATGGCTTTACCATTACTGAAGTGCGAGAGTGTGTATATAACTTGGAAGTTTGAGCAGTAATAGACTATAGAGTAAGGAATTATGACAAAATTTTATGAATTTTTTTAATACAAGATTTTAAGAATTTGATTTGGTTTAAGTAAGATTTTATATATTTAGATTTTGGTTCTTATATTTTTTTATAATAACATATTTATTTTTATTCATTTGATTTTTTATCTTTATCGTGTAAGTATAAATTTTTTATATTTTTTACTTTTTTAAACTTAAGTTATATAATTTCTATTCATTAAGTAATTGAGAAATAGCAGCATTTTTTGTTTTGGTAGGAAGCAGCACTTTTTTTAATCCTTCGTTATTATTAAATAAAATTTCAATAGTCTTATTAATATATATAAAAAAAGTCTAACTATTAAGTGAGACTAGCTAATATAAATTTTTATCAAATAATAAAAAACACTTAAAAAATAAAAAATATATTACTATTATTTTTCGTTAAAAATTAGACTCTTATGAGGTGTTTGATATAGGAGTAATTTTTTAGTATCTGGGTATCATGATTACTGGGAATATAGTTGGAAAAAATGGTGACTGGGAATAATACGAAAAAAGTGTTTGGTAAGCCAAAATATTACTGGAAATATTTATTAATTTTACTAAACGTATGTTTGATTGATGATAAAATATTATTGAGAAAATAAATAACTTTTATGAAATTACCCTCATGATAACTTTAAACGTCATTTAGAAACAGAAATCATAGAACAGTAGTGCGTAAAGAACAACCCATGAAACAGGGTTTGGCCAAAGCATCTTCTTTGATATTTTTGGAATTTTATAGTTTGGAGAAAAAGGGTTTGGCCAAAGTAGTTCAAACAGTGCTTATTTGTGTGTATGTAGTTCACAACTGCGTTGCACGGACACGTGACGTGTGATACGAAACGACACTTTGACATGTCAATTCTAAAAAAAAAATGAATTTCGACACATTAGGACATGTTTTAATTAAATTATTTTTAATTTATTTAGTACTTATTATATTTAATATTCAATAATTTTATTTTATTTTCATAAAAATATATATGATAAATAATTAATGATTAATATTTAATTATAATTCCATTTTATTCAAATATAAAAATAATTTATTATGTTTTATATTTTAAATAAGTGAAATACATATTATTTTATATCTTATTCATTTGAAAAATAGATAAAAATATATTAATGGAAGGTAAGAATTAAAATTGAAAGTCAACTTTCTTTTGGTATTTAGCCCATGGTCCAACGCCAGGCCCATTTCCAAATTAAAATGAAACCCTAATTTTATTGTTGCATTGATTGAGAAGCTACAGCCGCCGTCAACAATCACAACTTCACAAGAGCTCGTCGCCGAACCAGTTAGAAGACGGACGTTGTGGAAAGCAGAGACGGAAAGCCCAACGAAGTGGAAAGCAGAGATGGAAGTTGTGGATCTGCAACTGCAAGTTAGAAATGAAGGGAGACCGAGGGCGGCGCGAGGAAGAGAAAGAACGACGCGAAGAAGAAGAAGATGGAAGTACTCTTGGAACGGCGACGTCGACAGGGTGCTTGGCGGTGGTGACTGATTTTAAATTTTTTATATTTTCGTTGGTTGACCGTGTCGGACACGGTAAAAAACGCGTGTCGGGATGGTCAACGTGTCTTGAAATATTGACCACGTGTCGCACTCGGAGTGTGTCAGAATGTGTCCGTCGACACGCGTGTCAGAACGTGTCCGTGTCCGAACGTATTTTTTCTGACAAAAGACGAGTCCGTGCTTCGTTGGTTCACAAAAAATCAGACTAATGTTATTAGGGGTATGTTTTTCTCATGTTATATGAGATAATACACCCCTTCTACTCATACATTAAAAATTGTGCTAGCATTTATTTATTTATTTAAAGAATAGCCCCACGTGCTTTGTGTTTATGACATGTGATAATGAGTCTCCTTTCCATGTTATTATGAGGAAAACAGGTTGTGGGAAGAAAACTTATGCTAGGTCACAAGGGTATTTTTGTCTGCGGCATATGTAATTGGATACCCAATAGGTAGGTATCAAAAATTACCATGTCTAATGAGATAATATTTTTGGCGTGGGCATGGTGTTAAATAAATACCCAGTCACAAATTATTCCAAGGAAAAATAAATGTTTTCCTCGTACCAAATATGGGTATTCTCCATTCCTACTATCAAATTCCTCGATATCCCTTTAGATTCCAGGTACGAAAGAGCCCCCTAGTGTTTCCTTATGAGTTTATCATCTATGATTTAACATGATCACAAAAAATTTCCTATACACATAATATTTTGTAGGGCCCGCAGAAAAAAAAAATTTTAGCACGCAAAACGAATCTCTATAACATAACACAACCACTTTTCCTATAACATAACTCTTATAAAACTCTTTCCTTATTTATACTTAGTTGATATATAATCTTAAAGTTCTAGCAAGCTGTTTTTTCCACTGCAACATGAATCACAAAAAAGGAAATGCCCATCTTAACGTTTTGTTAGCGATCTTCAAAAGCACATGACAATTAAATGCTGGTTTAACCAGTCCCACCTTCCGAGTAATTTCAAAGTGGTAGTGAGTAGTGATGCTCTCTGGTTTGCCCATTAACGGAGTAATGCCAATGGAATATTGATTCGTATCCAATTGATTTAGACGAGTTAAAAACGAATGATCCGATATACGATGCATATTTTCCCCCCTTACACATGCATCTTAAAAATGAATGATCCGATATACGATGTCATCTCTAAACATGATCATGTCATCTTAAAATCATCTCGTGTTGTTTTCGGAATCGATTATCTCATGTGAAGAAATGATCATATCACAATCACTTGTTGATGATGAGATAAGAGAAGAAAAATGTATAATTTTTAAATGAGAGATTATTATCAAATAATATTATCACTTTTTCATATGAGATGATCGATTCCTTGTTGTCTCACATTTTTTTTTCTTTTATGCTTTTTTTTTGGTGAAAAATATTTTTTTTAAATAAATGATGAGATCCACCGTAAAAATATTTCTATGACAAAAGATGAAAAACTTAGGGCAACAAGAAAAGATTTCGCCGTGTTTTAAATATAGGAAAGGTAAGCTCCAAAAAAATTTCTTCTCCTTCACACCATTGATAAAAATGTGCCATTTTTTTTTAAATGATGGCACCAAATGTTTTGTCTTTAAAGCATAAGATAAAATATGGGTTTATCATCTATAATTTAACATGACCACAAAAAATTTCCTACACACACAACATTTTGTGGGGCCCGCAACAAAAAAAAAATTATGACACGCAAAACGAATCTCTATAATATAACACAATCAATTTTTCTACAATACAACTCTTATAAAACCCATAAAATATCTCTATAATAGAAGATTCATAAGTCCATTTAAATATGAGAAATACAAACATTATGTCACAGGAAACTCATTAGGTAATGCCATAGACACAAATTAATCTGTGGGCCCACATGTTTTAGAAAAGAAAAAAAAAAAAGAAAAATAGCTACACACAAATCGATGGGTCAGTAGAAATTTGGTCTCTCAATATGCAACATGATATTTGATAAACCTTTTAAATATAGGGTTTTATAAAAATTATGTTGTAGGAAAACTGATTGTGTTATGTTATAGAGATTCATTTTGCGTGCCGTAGTTTTTTTCCCTTAAAACATGCGGGCCCCACAAAATGTTGTGTGTGTAAGAAAATTTTTGTGGTCATGTTAAATGATGAATGCAAATCCCTTAAATATATACCCCTTGTGACATTTTGCTTTTGTAAAATTAAGGGGACGTAAGTGAACTTCGTTGCTTGTAGTTGTAGGATACATGGAAAAATATCGAATCCTCTGGAGAGTGTTTGTTTCAGGAGTTCTATGGATATTCCCAGCCAAGTGATTCTAAGTTTGTCAATTGTCTACGTTCGGTTCATGGATTCTCGATTTTTACCCATGAATGTCAGTTACCTAGCTATCCACAATTACATGTCAAAAAGAAGTAAAACACTGTACCTGAATGCTGCAAAGTTGATATAGTTATACAAAACATTGACAATATATGTTAAAAAGGAAGAAAAACACTGTTTCTGAATGCTGCTAAGGTGATATAGTTATACACAACGTTGACAATATTATCCCTCACAGGTGAGCAAAGTTTGCACAATAAATTTTGTAAAGGATAAATGGTTATTTTTAAAAGGATTATTTTGTAATTTCAATAAGTTTTCTCATCAATATTTTATATTCACCAAACACACATTCAGGAATTTTACTCAATTTTTTTGGTAGATTTTTGTCCAAGCAAACAACTTTTTTACAACTTTCCTATCTAATTAACTTTCCTTGTAGATCCCTAATAATTATATTTCCCTAGTAAAAAAAATTCACGTGAACCAAACACCCCATAAGGATAACTTACTGAGTGTCTAAGAATTTGCTTTGTTAGGAGTTCAAACATTAGTAAAAGCAAATATTTGAAAACTTTTAGAAATCAGAGGGAATTCACTCCCATTTTGAAGGGAGATTAGTCTTAATCTTTTCCTGTAATAATGGGACAATACAACTTTTATTCCAATGAGAACCTAGCTTAACGAGTCATATTTTGAGGATAAAATGACTGAAAGAGATTGTGTGATGATACCTCCAGATTATTTATCAAAAATAAAATAAAATAATATTAAGTTATTTGTTGTTAAATTAACATTATAATCATTAACCTATAAATAAAAAATGGGTTATGATTTTGTCATGTTACATAAAAATGGATATGCGGAAAATGTGTAGTTTTTTTTTTTTTTTTTCAAGAAAAACAGGTGACATGATATAATCATTTTCTTGGAAAAATTCATTTTCATTTTATCCGACTTTAATGTTATGTCGAGTCCAGACTTTTTAAAGGGTAATAGAAATATGATGTAATAGGATATTTATTGTATCATGTCACGGACAGAATATTTTTGGGGTCCACCAATACATGTATTTTTTTAAAAAAAAAATAACTTAATAAAAAAATGTTGATGTGTCTGCCGAACGAGAATAGAGGTGCGTTAACAGGACAATAGCAAAGCCCCTTTTTAAATGACAATTAATGTGTGTTACCTAATCCTACTTTCCAAGAAATTTCATAGGACAGAAAAAGAAAGATACGTGCTAGGCATGGCGCCATGCATGCCCATCGTTCATTGACTCATCATCGATTTGCATTGACTCATATTTATAAATAAAAATATATGTTTAGGAAATTATAATAATCAGACAATTTTTTAAAATAATTGTCATACTGTCATAGTATGTAAGACGGAAGTAATTTGCTATATATGGTGTCATGCCCATGGTAATTGACTTATATAAATTTTGATTTGCTTTATTAGTATTTTTAGTTAAAAACATGTTTAAAAAACAATAATAATTAGACGATTTTCTATATAAAAATAAGGCTTTGAATGTTTCTAAAGTGAAGGTAGATAAGTTATCTATATTCACTCCCAAAACGACGTAGTTTTGGATTGAAAAATTAAAAAATTATAATGAAAAAGACTATTATAATCTGAAATAAATTATAATTATAAAAATACTTTAATTTTCACCTCAAAACAATGTCGTTTTGGGTTCACTGCAGATAAGTTATCTACATTGACTATTGAAAAATCGAAACCATAAAATAATAATTGTCATATTATGGAAAATGAAACTGTTGTGCTATGTACGTTGTTTTGCCCATGGAATATTGACTACTAGTACCGATTTATTTGCATTGATTCATATTTATTAATAAAAATATGTATATAAAATTATATTACTCAGACAGTTTAAAAAAAATTAAAAGAAAAATATTTAAAATAAGCTTAAAAATATTATTTAAATGCATTCTTATATTAAGGTGTTTGAAAATTAAATCAAATTAATTATGAGACAAAATTAATTTAATTAATTTTTTATATTTTAAATCTGGTTTGTTTGATTTGATATATAAATGTAGGAAAAAGTGTTTCTGCAGTCGTAACTGCAGATAAATTATGGGAAAAATGTTTATGCAGTTACTGCAGATAAGTTATCTGCATTTATTCTCAAAAGACGTTGTTTTGGTATTGAAATCTTAAAAAATTATAAATATAAAGATTATTATAACCCTGAAATAAATTAAAATTACAAAAATACCATAATTTTCGCCCCAAAATAACGTTGTATTGGGCTTACTGCAAATAACTTATCCGCATTAACCGCAAAAAAGTGAACCAATGAATGTAATCTATTTTAATCTAAATCAGCTTAGATTAAATAATTTTTATTTTTTTTCACCAAAAAAAAAATTATTTTTTATAATTTTTTAAAATATAATTCATTAAAATACAAGAATATATTTTCATTTAAGTATATTAAGTATCGAAATATATTAAATATAAGTTCAGACAAAATATAAAGTGAATCTGCCAACGAAATATTTAGCGGATTTCGTCTACGAGGTCCACTAAGTGATGGGCCTGCATTCTACAAGCTCTTTAGCTTGTATTTCACCGATAGAAGACATTGTCCAAGTTCATGTGCCACAAGAGCTACCTAGAGTCAATAAGTGTCCAGCCTGCTTTAACTGAATAAAATAAAGAGTGGGTCAACTGGCTGTGGGCTTGTGTCACTAATAACTAAAATCATATATTACTTTAAAGAAATATTACTCTCCTTTTACATATGATATCATTTTTCATTTTCTCTCACTTTGATTTTCGTACCCCATTTTTTTCTTTCTTTCTTTTTTCTTGTAATGGTGAGACCCACCTATTTTCTCTTTATAATATAAGATAACTATCTTATGTTAAATGAGATTAATAAAACCCTTACTTTAAACCCTTAAAAGTTAACTAAAACAATATCATTTTATTATTTAAAATTATTAAAATAATAATTTTATTTAAAATAAATAAAATGATAAGTCGGTCTCTAGGTTAATAAAAAAAATCTATATCCAACATTTTAAATAGATTTTTATAAACAGCTAGGTCTACTCTATTTGACTATTTGTAATAGATTAAGTTTGACCTAATATAAATTATGTGTCTACTCTATTCGACTATTTGTAATAGATTAATTTTGACCTAATATAAATCATGTGGTAGGCCTCCCACCAAATTAAATATAGTACCGTTTAAAACTATACATATAATATAACCCTACCGAAATATATATCATATGAGAAGCGCCATGTAGCCCAACTAACATAGTACGGAGAATAATATATGCGTTGATGTGTGAGCTCAAAGTTAGACCGCGTAATATATATATATATATATCATTTCTCAAGCTGCTTGACATAATTTTATCTCTAACTACTAAATCATAACCGTATAAAGATGCATCAATGATGATAAAAGAAGAGAGAGAAAAATAAAATTATAACCATTCAAAGGTGAATTAATTAATATAAGGAAATAAATAAATAAAACAACGTAGTTTTGGGGTAGTCGGAAATAAATTTATCTCAAGTTGTCGGAGAAATATTTTTGTCATATATATATATATATATAGGGAAAAATAAATCATATGTTGCAGGAGAATTCAAATCTCATGTCATAGATACATCAAGTGTGGGACCTACCTATTTAAAAAATAAATAAAAATAAAAAAATGAGTGACACACCTTTTATGTTGGATGAGTTAGGATACGTTTTGATATTAAATAATATTTTTAATTTATGTAGTGTATATTATATTTAATATTCAGTAATTTAACAAAAAATTGAATCTAAACTTATAATATTCATAATTTTTGCAAAGAAACATAAGATATCCAAATATTTTTACTAAATTCAATAAAATGGTAATCGAAAAAATCTAATAATTGGAACTAAAAACCCATATATATATATATATATATATATATATATATATATATATATATATATATATATATATATATATATATATATATATATAAATATAAGTTTATAATTTTGCAGCTTTTGTGCATGCAGCAGTCAAACACTTGTCATATATATACTTGAAAGCATTAAATGCAGGGATTCATAATGATACAAAAGATGAAAGCTGCTTTACGTACAACAACGACAAGTGTATGGTTATTATGTACAACAACGACAAATGTATGGTTATGATTCCCTATATTTAATGTTTTCATCCTTTGTATGGTTATGATTCCCTGCATTTAATGTTTTCAAGTATATATATGACAAGTGTTTGACTACTGCACGTACAGTAGCTGGAGAAATGTAAATATATATATATATATATATATATATATATATATATAGAAAAATATTTCTATAGTCACTTTAGATAAGGTTATCAATAGCTACCCAAAAACTAACGTTGTTTTGATTAATGAAGGGTGTTTCTATAATTTTAAATGAATTAATAAAGGGTGTTTCTGTAAAATACATATGATAAAAAAATAAATAAAATTAATTGAACTACCCTTCATTTATTTACCTAAAATTACAGAAACACTTTTTATCAATTAAAACAACGTAATTTTTGGGATAATTGTAGATAACCTTATCTATAGTGGCTGTAGAAATGTTTACCCATATATAGGAAAAGTATTTCTCCTGTCACTGGAGATAAAGTTATCTCCAATTAGAGATAAAGTTATCTTCAGTAAGCTCAAAACGATGTCGTTTTAAGGTTATAAGATTAAAAAGTTATAATTATAAAGATAAATATAACCTTGTAATATATTATAATTACAAAAACACATTGATTTCTGTCTCAAAATGACGTCATTATGGGCTCACTGAAAATAACTTATCTCCATTGACTCGAGAAATCATTTATCCTATATATATATAAGTGGAAACGGTTCAATCATAATTTATTATTATGTCAAATTAAAGTTATTATATTCTTTCTTATTGATTGCTACACGAACACTCATTGAATGCCTATAACTTGCAAAAGAATAATGGCTTAGGAAGAATTGGTTGGAAATCTAAGGCCAGCAAAATGGGATCGATTCGATGGACCAATCCGTCTCGCTTGCTAAATGGCAAAAAAAATAAAATAAATGAGATGAGATGAATTGACTCATTTTTTAGTGGATTGATGGCCAGGTTAGGTGGAGCATATTAGTATAAAATAGATTCGAGTTGGTGAGGTAGACCGAGGTTTTCAGTCAACTTTCAAAAGCCAAACAAAACAAACTGACTCTTCTTTAACGGATTGATGGCGGAGCGGAGCAGGGCCGCCAACTTTGCAACATGTTTGCAACATACTATAGATATTTTATGGGTTTGATTAATCTCATGTTAAGGAGATAAATTATCTCACGTCATAGAGATAAATTTGTGGCTCCATCATCTGAAAAAAGAAAAAGAAAAGAAAAAGATGACATGGTTATCAAAGGGTGCATAGGAGAGAAAGTTAACACAGAGTAATTTTTTCATTAGTTTATTTATTTTTAGTTGATCCATCGTTGTAAACATTTTCCGAATGTCCTACAAAGCAACACCTGCAGAGTCGGAAATTTCTTTGCTTTGGTGAGGATCAAAGTAAAGAAGCAGGTAAGTCCCAAATGATAGCTAAATGTCACCTAATACCTAATCTCCCTTCACCTAATGTTCAAAACAAAGTTAATAAAAAAAATGGCCATACTTGTTGATACCTCTTTGTTTATTCGGTAGAATCATTTATATGAAAAAGGGGAAGACAAGTGATTATGATTAGCAATCTTGCACGCACCCTTAGCTTTGAAGCCAAGCAACATTTATAACCTCCAAAGGTAATGCTCTACCACTCCATCTGGATTCCACAACCCACCGTACTAATTCAGCTATAGTTCTTAGCGGTTGTAATTATCTCTCTTACTTTTCTTTTCTATGCTGCGCGCATGCTAATACAATCAACATGGCAGATAGAGTTTATTATATGGGTTTTTTATTCTCCTTTTACATAATATAGGTATCTTATGTTGTAGAGAGAAACTGAGTGGGTCCCACCATTATAAGAAAAAGAAAAAAAAAAAGTGAGGTGCGGAAATCGAAGTGAGAGAAAATGAGATAAGTTACCTTATCACTACTAGAAAAGTGCAAATTTTCGACGGAAATTTTCGACGGAAAATATTCCGTCAAAATTTTTTAAATTTCAATAACATGTAGATTTCATAATTTTTTATAATGAAAAATATAAAACCCTTATTATATATCATGTAATTATCACTTCTCAAAACAATAAAAAAAATATAAAAAGAAATTAATTATATATCATTGTTATGGATTTTCCACGGAAAATGGGTCGAAAACAATTACAAAAAACAAATCAAAAAGAAATTAATTTATGAATTTTTCGACAGAAAAATGGGGCAATTTTCCACGAAAAAGGAATTCCATCGAAAACAATTACAAAAAACAAATAAAAAAGAAATTAATTTTTATGAAATCTTCGACGGAAAAATGATCCGACAACACGGTTCCGTCGAAAATAATTCAACAAAAAGAAATTAATTTTGATGAAATCTTCGACGGAAAACACCTAAGTCCCAAAAGAAATTCCGTCGAAAACAATTACAAAAAACAAATCAAAAAGAAATTAATTTTGATGAAATCTTCGACGGAAAAAGATTCCTAAGATTTTCCACACTCTTTCCGTCGAAAATAATTGAAAAAAAAAATCAAAAAGAAATTAATTTTGTGCACACATCTTCCCAGAAAAATTTCCGCTAACGCCGTTAAGGAATTCCATCGAAAACAATTCAAAAAATAAAAATCAAAAAGAAATTAATTTTTATGAAAGGTATCTCCTCGAAGATTTTCCACGGAAAAGAATTCCGTCGAAGAAAATTAAAAAAAAATTAATTTTTATGAAATCTTCGACGGAAGAAACACGCCAGTCTATCGGGCTGGACATCTCTGTCTTTAGGACAGAACAATCATGTAATTATCACGTTGCTGCAGGAAATGTCTCATCTCAAGGTATTAAAATCACCCAAAATAGAGTTCCCAAAAGTTCTCTTGTTTTTTTTTTTTTAACTAATAAAATTTTATGGATAAAAAAAATATTACTTTACTTTTTTTATTTAGTTTCTTATTTAGTTTTATGGATAAAAAATATTTATAAGAGAAAAATATCTATATCCTTTAAAGGCTATAAGCTTCTATCATTTATATCCTAACTGTTGATTTCTGTCCACGATTATAATCTATTGAGTCAAACTTAATGAGCCAAATTTATTATTAATTAATTAATAATTTTGATCCAATAAATTATAACCGTTGATTGACGAAAATCAACGGTTAAGATCTAAGATGATATAAATTTATATCCTTTAAAATGACAGATGTTATTGCCTTTTTATACACATAAAATATTAAAACAAGTAATGGAATGAAAATAAGATGTTGTTTAATAATTACGTCAGCATACAAATTAAAAATGAAAAAATAATCTTACTTATGCTATCCTGTACGTCACATAAACCAACCCCGATTATACAGTGGAGCTTCTACTTACAAAAATATTAAAATAAAGAGTATATTATATTTATAAACTTTCTTTTATACAAATTATATTACGTCGTATTTTTCGGAGTATATAATGGTAAGAGTTTATAAATAATTTATAATTAAATATTTACTAAAAGAGAATAAAATTAATTTGTTTAGAAATTAATTAATATCAAACATGTTATACATCAACTAACTTGAATTTCCTGTTTGTCGAAAGAATTTGGAGAAATAAGAGAGAAATAAAGTCGAAAATATGTAAGTTAAGTTCGAAAATATGTAAAATATAGGATTAAGTTTACTTTGACCATAGCAGTGGTGGACACGTATTTAATTTTCATAATTACAATAAAAAACATAATAAAATAATGACTAAATTAAAGTGGCAATGTATAATAACAGATAGTAAGTGGCAGAATAATTTCCTTTTCCTTTTTTTTTTTTTCTCCCTTTCGTATGCTTTGAGAGCAGAATGGTTTGCTATATTAATGAAAAGAATAGTTAGTGGGAGGTAGAGGTGAAATAATAGTAGGTTTGGTATTTGGTGAATGCATGCAAATGAAGTCACCATTATCTCCTCCGTCTTCCTCCTCCCTTATGAAAAACAAACCTCGACTCTCTCCCTACCTCTTCACACTCCTAGCTTTCATCCTCTTTGTCACAATCCTCTATGGCGAGGACTTCATGTGCATCTTCAACCAACAGCTCCAAAACTATAACTACCCTGACACACTTTCCTCCTCCCAAACCGGTTAGTTCACTCACATTCACAATAATATTCAATCCACCATTTTTCTTTTCTTTTTTTATTTATTTGGGACTGTCATGTCATGTTGCATACGTGCTCAGCTGAATATTGGGTTTTGTTATGTTTGGTGGCCTGAATTTTGAAAACAGAGAGATTGAAGCGGCAGAAGCTGCCGTTTGCGGTGGGGAAAGCAGCGGAAGGGTGCGACGTGTTCAGCGGGAGGTGGGTTCGGGACGAGTTGACTCGGCCTCTGTATGAGGAATCGGACTGTCCGTACATACAGCCGCAATTGACATGTCAAGAACACGGGCGACCCGATAAGGAGTATCAGAAATGGAGGTGGCAACCACACGCTTGTGATCTTCCCAAGTAAATCTTTCAGTTTTCTTTCTCCTTTTTTTTTTTTTCCTGGTCAAGTCTTATGAGGGTCGGGTCAGTATGTTGGATGGGTTTCCGCCACGCACGGTGGTACACGTAGCCCGTAGTAGAGGTGGCAATATGATATGCGTTCTGTAAACCCGATAAAAAGGGAGAGACAGGTTGGATTTTCAGCCGGTGAATCCACTTCAATCTGTCATGCCTAAGAATGAGTTAAAACGGGTTCAAACCCATTGGATCATAATTAATTTTTTTTAATAATTAAGTTGTATTTTATTTGTCATTAAATTTTTGTGATATCCAAAATATTTTTATCTTAATACTTTCTATAAAAAACAAAGAACAGAAATTTTATTTATGACAAATGTTATTTATATATAGAGACAAATCAGTTCTTAAAAAATATTTAACTGAATATTAGTATAAATTTAAAATTAAGATCGAAAGTAATTCAGAAGAGTAGAAAAAATTAAATCATATTATAAAATTTATAAAATATAATTTAGTTATTATTTTTAATTGGCGAGTTGATATATTAATCCACTATAAATTGAAATGTTTCATTTTTTAACCCATATTCAATTGCGTCCATATATTAAACCGAATACCTCTATCGTCCCGGAGGACACATACAGAATGGTGAAAATGATAGTTTCGTGAGATATTCAATGCTTGAAGTGGCGGCTGTTAGTATTATTATTGTAAGATAGGGAAAATATTTTGTTCTTTGAAAGAAGAGTATTTTAGTTAAAATAAATATTTTTTATTTAAAATTTAAAATAAAAAAAAAATCTCCATTTTTAACGATTAATCGCTCTATCTTTCAATGTTTTTTTTTTAATGTTCTTTGAATCTTATTTATACATAATTATCATATATTAATTTTATATTTTTTACAATAAAGCAACAATTTATAAATAAAAAAATATAAATAGTATAACATTGTTGATTTGTAAATAAGGGTATAGTGTTTATCATTTACAAGGATGGTCCTTTTAGAAGAATGTATTTTAAAATTTCAAAGATTAATTTTTGCTTTGCTCTATCTCTCCCATGTTTTTTTTAAATATTATTTGGATTTGATCTCTGTTATTTTAAAGGATATAAGCGTGTGTCATTTAGAAGGACACACACTTTTTCCTATAAATAAATATATATTTTTTTAATTTTTTATTAAAAAATATTTTTTGTGTTAAAATAATATATTATTTTCATATATTATTAAAAAATATTTTATACTTTTTTACATATCAAAGAAATTTAAAATTTTTTATAAATATATTAATGATATTTATAATAATATATTTTCATATAAATTAATATTTTTTTTTAACGACATATGAAAATGTTATTATTATTATCATTATTATTATTATATATTATTATTATTATTAAAATTTTATTATTATTATTATTAGAGGATGTCCTGTTCGACAAAGAAAAACATAATAATTTTCCTTGTAATTAATAAATCTCATGCCCAATTATATATGCTTGGACCGTTTTATACAAAAATTACTTTTATCCCTGTCTAATAAGCAGATGGAAAGGAGAAGATATATAATATTCCTTTTTTTAATACTGATTATTTGATTAGTCTCATACATAATGATATTTTTATGAGTAATATCATATCCTTTAGATATATTTTCTTAATTACTTAAATTAGTGATTATTAAATGAAAAGTATAAATATTTAATGGCCTATAACGTAAAAAGTTTTTAATATTTTTAATTTTAGTTAATAATATTTAAAATAATTATTAATAGGATATAATGAGAATGTAGAATTATTTAATATTAAAATTGAACTAATCACTGTATAGAAATTAGTGTCAGGGTAAACTTTTATAGAAGCATTGCAACAATATCTTGTATAAATTGGATTCTCTTTGAAAATATTGCTATGATTTTGACATTTGAGTGATTTTTTAATTAACTACTTCTAATTTCAGCGCAATTATTACGGAAGTCATTGACTTCTTACTGGAATGTCTATTATCCTGTAGCTGAAATTGTTAATTGGAGAAGAAAAAAAAAAAAAATACCTATCGAGAGAACTCCGTGCATGACTTACTAAACTTAGAAAAAACACAGAATTAAACAACTTTAGATTTGGTATAGTGACGAGAGATTTAGATAAATTGTATTAGATTATGTGTTGAATTTTTAATTATATGAAAAAAAACACAGAATCACCCAAGTATAATTTATTCCACCCATTTCTTTGTTTACTCGTTATTTGGGAGAGAAAAAAAAAAATCCTGGTGATTAAATAGAGAGTTATAGAGTTTTTTTTTTTTTTTTTTGTTTACTCGTTATTTGGGAGAGCTTGAGAGTAAGTTTTAATTAATAAGCTCTCAAGTGATCATCATGCAGTGATTCATTGAGCAAAAATTACAAATATAACATACGTTTTGTGACCAATACTGCAGATTCAATGCCAGCTTGATGCTTGAAACACTTCGTGGGAAAAGGATGATGTTTGTCGGAGACTCTCTCAACCGTGGCCAATATGTCTCTTTGGTATGCCTTCTCCATCAACTGATTCCTGAAGATGCCAAATCCATGGAAACCTTTGATTCACTCACTGTATTCACAGCCAAGGTAAAGCAACCATTTGGTTTATACAGTTGGCAATGTTTTCTACTTTTAGCTACAAGATTATGCCTCCCCTTTTCTCTCTGTTCATTTTGCTGTATTTTACTTAGGAATACAATGCCACGATTGAGTTCTACTGGGCACCTTTTCTTCTTGAATCAAATTCGGACAATGCTGTCATTCATAGGGTATCTGATAGGATTGTTAGAAAAGGTTCAATCAATAAGCATGGTCGGAATTGGAAAGGTGTTGACATTTTGGTATTCAACACCTATCTTTGGTGGATGACTGGCTTGAAGATGAAGATCTTGTATGTTCCTCCTTATTTTCTATTCAAATTTCAAACAGCTATTTGCTAATCCCCTCTCTCATTTCTTTTTCCAATGTCTTTTGAAAATAATGCCTCGATCTCTCCTCAAACTTTCAGGCTTGGATCTTTCGATGATGAAGTTAAAGAGATTGTGGAGCTCACTACAGAGGATGCTTATCGTATGGCTATGAAAAGTATGCTTAGATGGGTGAGGCTGAACATGGATCCGAAGAAAACTAGAGTCTTCTTCACAAGCATGTCACCTTCTCATGGAAAGTGAGTATATATAGTTAACTTGAAGAAATTTCTAAGAATCACATCCCTACACCAATTTAGTATGCATCATAAATAAAACACCACACTCATACCAATTTTTGGGAATATAAAATAACTAATTAAACCATCTCTCTAACATATGAGAATGGATCATGATTTTCATATTAAGTTCTTTTTCTTTATGACCTATTTCAAATATTAGCGGTGTCAATTCCGCTAATCCGACCAGGACCCGGCACAAAATTTTCATGTTTGGGTCAACCCGTTTACTGTTCGGGTCGTGTTCGGGTTGAAGAAAAATGACATGAAAAAATTTGTGTTGGGTTCGGGTCAACCGTTAACCCGCAAATAGTTTTTGTATAAGATTATTATAGTCACTTTAGTGAGTGGTATAAAAGAAATGACATATACTTAGGGTTTCAAACAACCCTTTTCACTCAGCGGTGGCTTTTATTGGATGTATATGTTTTTATTGGATGTAAAATCAGTGCCTAAATACAGGTTTTGAATGTGAGCATTCTAAAATTCGTGTCAGGTCGGGTAGGTCGAGTCGTGTTAACATGTGTAATAATGGGTCATGGTTACATTATAAGGTTATTCGTGTCGTGTCGTGTCGTGTCAACCCGTAAAATAAGCTGGTCGTGTTCGGATTGAGAATTTTGGCACGAATAATTAATCGGGTCATGTTCGGGTTGAGATTTTTCGTGTCATATAAAATTCGGGTCGGATCGGGTCGACACGAATTGCCACCCGCTCCTATCAAATACGACAGAGCTTTGGTGGTATGGGAACGTAACAACTCATGATATTTAATTGTGTCATGTATAGATTAGTCACAATAACATATATGCTAGGTACACCTATCATAGAATTTAGTAGACATAATACCCAATTAAATCTAGTATCGATGGATGCCAAAAGCCAAAATTATCATGATCACAAAAGACTCATTATATTAATTGAAATGATTTTTTTATTAATTTAATTATTTAAAAATACAAAACTAATTAATTTATATTGGTCACGTACATAAAAAAAATTAACATCGCACACAACACACGTATCATGCACCATCATAATTTTCTATGCTACGAAAATATACATTATGATTTATGATGGTATAAGGGTTCCTCTGCATCCCATGCATCAATGACAAACCCAATAATTTCAAAAATAAATGGCAGGAGCATAGACTGGGGAGGTGAAGCAGGAGGAAACTGCTACAATGAAACAACTCTGATTGATGATCCTGCATACTGGGGCTCTGACTGTAGGAAGAGTGTAATGCAAGTGATTGGAGAAGTGTTGAGCAAATCCAAAGTGCCCATTACATTTCTCAACATCACGCAGCTTTCCAATTACCGCAGAGATGCACACACTTCAATCTACAAGAAGCAATGGAACCCATTGACTCAAGAGCAATTAGCTAATCCTGTTAGCTACGCTGATTGTGTGCATTGGTGTTTGCCTGGCCTTCAAGATACTTGGAATGAGCTTCTATTTGCCAAGTTATTTTATCCTTAAAAGATACCCTCTTTTTGTTCTCTTGGGTCATTCCATATATGGCACGTCAAATTGTAAATGGGAAGTCCTTGCATGCGGCCATTAATCTGTTTTTTTTTTTTAAGTGATAATTGGGATGGTAACCAAAGAATCAAAGAAAAGAAAGAGGATTTATACAAAAAAAAAGAAAAAAAAAAGAAAAGAAAAGAAAGAGGATTTGTATACCATAATAGTTGTCATTCAAAAAGGAGGAGGACAAATATGAGAAAATTGAATTGATTTCTTTTCCCCTTTACGGTTGCTGAAATGCCAAAACTCAAAGTTGTGCCAGATTTTTGTTCCCCAGCATGATGTGCATAGTTTTTGCTGCATTGAATTCCCTATATTGTTTTTAACTTTCTTGATTGATAACTTTCTCTAAGAGCAATAGCAAATAGTTCATAACTAGTGGCTTCTCTTGAGATACGACTATGTATGTGGCTGCACAAATGGAACATTCATACTTATGATTCTGACAGGGTGTGTGTATACTTCTTTTTTTTTTTTTTTTGGTAAAAGAGTGTATACTTCTTTTTATTTTTATTTTCTTGATCCTCATTCATGACTTTAATATGCAATATAATATTTATAAATAAATTACATATAGTGCTTATATCTGATCTTAATTTTTTGCTAATTCGATTGAGCCTATAATCATTCACGAATTGTGGTTATAAATGCTCAAGTAGCTAGCTAGCTACCTAATGTGATTGCAAACTGCAAAGTGTACATCTTCAAGAAGATTAACATTTTGAATTAATTTTTTTCTTCCTTTTTTTCACTGAATTAATCATCTTCAAACATATAAATTAGCATCCGCAAATATATAATTTTATAATATATAATTTATAAATACTTAAAGAAAACAAAGAGTCAAAGACTCTCTGAAATTTTTGAGAGAATAAACAAACGGCCAAAATCTTGATTGTATTAAAGATGTAGGAGGTTAAAAACTTCTCTCATGTTGCATGAACCATAAATACCGTTGATACAATCCCTTTTATAATATATAGAATTTATAAATACTTAAAGGAAACAAAGACTCAAAGACTCTTCTGAAATTTTTGAGAGAATAAACAAACGGCGAAAATCTACATTCAATTCCCTATATAAAGATAATCACTTTTTCCATTTTTAGTATTTTTTTTTTTTTTAACTTCGTGAAGTATCTCTAATTCTCTATATTTCTGGGCAAGAATCTCAACGAATATAAAGTATCACAAATTAGGTTCTTATCAAAAGTAATGTTTATATAACTTCAACTTTTGTCTATTTTAAGTTAAAAGTAATATTTACATAACTTCAATTTTCTGTCTATTTTAAGTTATAAAAACACTTTAAGAGATTAATTCAAAATTAAAATTCGTCAAAAATCCTTCTCTACACACAAGTGATATATGAATAGTCAAATTCCTTTAATTTAGTCTTCCATATAGTTGTTATACTAGTGATTGGGCTGGTTTTGCTTCTCACAGCATACATTTTGTATAAGTGGGCCTTCTCAGGTAAAAGTAATTAAGAGAACTACAATGTATTTCGAGCCCAGATATTTATACAGCCAAATATTTATCCAAGGAAAATCATGTTTGAGCATTGGGTGGGGATCTAATACTATTTCATTCTAATTTTAGTAGGATTTGAATTAGCTTATATATTTTAAATTTTAAATGATTTAAATTTAAAGTTTACTGAACATTTTATTTTAAAAAATGAATATTTTTAAGAATTTATAAGTTTGATCAAACATGCACTACTTTTAAGAAAAAAAATCGATTATTCTCTGAAATTCACAGTTCATTTGTTTAAGTTTTTAAATAAAAGAGTTTTCCAATTACAAATCATATATAAAAAATAAAAAAAAAACTATTTTAGTTTTTTTCTTAGAAACTAGAAAAAGTAATTTCTGATAAAAGATTCTAACAAAAAGATATATCTAAAAAATGTTTTTTTAAAAGCTTAAACGGACGACCTGTGACCTAATTAACTTTTACCAAACATACACCTTAAATTTAATCATTTGGTAGATAGTCGTCTCCATCCCAAAAGAATCAATTAATATATGAACTTCAAATAAATGGAGTATCTAGAATCATGAAATTGAGAGTCTTCTCATCCAACCACACTTGTTGAATCAATAAATTCACGTTGAAAGTGCAAATTGTAATCGATCGAACGGATGAGAAATCCATATAAAATTAAAAATAAAAAAAAAAGCAGGAATCAAATCAAAGTTGAATATAATTATGTGTTTAGCTCCGTCTAATAATCCCACATTATACATACAAAATTTGTCGACATGTATAATTCTTTATGTTTATTATCTTAATTGGGTCAAACAATATATTTTCTCCAAATTAAGTGCATTAATATTGGCACGTACGATACCAGGTCCGCCACACCACTACTTGAATTAAAGATGGAAGTAGATTTTCACCAAAAAAGAAGAAGAAGATGGAAGTAGACATCCAGAATAACAACAGATGGACGAATAATGAAAAATGGTGACGAAATCCATATATACTACGAGAACCTTATAATCGTTCACTGAAAAGCCAAACAAGTTGGTACCATGTCAATTCGTAAATATCTTCGTACAAAACTATTCATAATTATCCTTATTATTATTATTATATATGTTTGTTTTATCTATTTGTTATTAATATTATTGTATCAGAACCTCAAGAAAAAAATGTGAAACTTAGTTAAGATTCTGATCCAATGATATTGGAGATAAATAAATAAGACATACATAAAAAAAAAATAGAATATCCTGTCATTTCATAGTATAAATTACTATTCTAGATGAAAATATAGTAGCAATTAATTAGTATCTAAAATTATTAAAGGTTCAAATAGCTCTGGGTTAACTCTGTCTAGTGGCTAGTGCATTGATCTATAACTCTGTTTTCCGCATCCAAATCAAATATTCATAAGAGTACATGCCACGCGAATCTGGGTTCTTTCTTTTTCTTAAAAAAAAAAAAAACAAACTAAAATCATTGATTTTATCCATTTTACAATTTTGGTTTGGAAGTGTGGCATGGCGTATAACACGATAGATACGAACTTACATAAGGTGAATATCGAAGATTCCCTTCCTAATTATTGATTTGTTCATTTGTTCAGTTGAGGAAATTCTAACCGGTTTTTAAAATCCAGTTTGAACCGAACCGCCGGTTTATGAACCCGGTTTTTGAAGGGAGTTTTACAACCGGAGATATATATTTTTATAACTTTATTTTATAAATTTTTAATTTTTTTCTTTTCAAAAGGTGTTTCTGTAGCCTATCACCCTCATTCTCTTGTATGCGGATGTGAATCATTTTTAAATCTTTGTACTTGCGGACAGCACCTATATTGCTTGATATAGGCAATTTACCTAGCAAAAGTTTTTACTGTGCGTGTGTGTGTGTGATGAACGCCAATTTTTTACTGTGCATGTGTGTGATGAATGCCATGAAACATGGCGTTCATCACACACACACGCACATTAAAAACTTCTACTAGGTAAATTGCCTACATCAAGCAATATATTAATTTCTAGGTAGCTAGAGATATATAAGCCACTTATTTTTATTTACCTTTACCTTTATTTATTTATGTTAAACAAATTAATGAAGGCCCTTAATTCTTGCCCACTTGCAAGCCAACTTGTCGTTCTATCGATTAATTCCACCTTACAGCTCACGTTTATATATAATAATAGAGAGAGTACAAGTTAGGAGGCAAAGAATTTCAATTTGATTTTTTTGCACATCAACTTGAGTTCTGCCTAGGCAAGTTGCAGTTCGAAGAGGTTGGTTCACATCCACCATGGAAAATCAATACTAAAATGACGTCTTAATCCATATATATAAAAGTATAATAATCCTTATTGTACAGAAAAAAAAATTATTTATTTTTCTTCATTGGGGTTTCATTTCTGATGTATTTTCTTGACTCTGGCGGATTCATGTACTTCGCTTTAGGGCCAGAAAAAAGAAAAGAGAAGCTTCAAAGAAACATGTAAAGTCCAAGCGAACCTTCATGCACCGACTCCCACGTTGAGAATGGATAAATCAAAAATTTCATGGTGCTTTCGTTTCTAACTTGGTAGTTACGTAATGCATTTTGCTGCCGGATGTACTGTGGTTTGTACAGTGTTTAAAAAAAAATAGCAAATTGCATGTGCGCGCTTTCTGTGTAATACATGAATTAAAGACTAAAAATAGTTTCACCAAAAAAAAAAAAGACTAAAAATATTTTTTTTTTTTTTTTTTGTGATTGTAACGAGTGAAAAATTACTCCATTTAATCCAAAAAAAATTAGTTAACATTGTTGAATACTATTAGTTAAGCAAACTCTTAACAAAATACTGTAATTTCTTCCACATGCTCTATTAGATTGGTAAGAATATATAATTATATACACTATACAACTATAACATTTTAGGGTTTAATGAGTATAATATTGCATGATGTAAAAATATTTTTCTACCCTCACAATAAAGAAGAGAGAGAAAATGGAATGATAAAAGAAAAAAAAAACATATAGACCCCACCTCTTAATTGTGTGTGTAAAAAAAAAATTCTTAGATTATGTAACATTATACTCATAAATCCAACATTTTAACCTCAAAAAATTTGGTGACTTGTAACACCCTCTCGGTCTTGTGACAGTAGTTATCTCAGATGCACCGACACGCCTTTTTTAAAAAAAATTGCGTGTCGGACACGTGTCCGACACGGACACGCTCCGACACGCTCGGACACGCGTCCGACACGCAGTCAATATTTGGGGACACGCGGTCAACTCTCCGACACGTTTTTCCGTCACACAGTTAACCTTTTCCTACACGCGGTCAATCCTCGGACACGTTTTTTTTTATTTTTTTTATTTTTTTAATCTTAATTTTATTTTTTTAACTAAATATAAAATAAATAATTTATAAATTAATTTTTTTTTATTATGAAATTTGACATTAAAAATTAACAAAGTACGAAAAATTATTTATTCTTATATTTATGTTATGAAATTTAAATATTTGATTGGTTATATGACTTATTATGGACTCTTATATGTATTAAATAAAAATTATATTATATATATTAAATTTTTTATTTAATATCAAAACGTGTCCCAACGTGTCGAAATATGACATTTTTTAGAATTAACGTGTCGGCGTGTCGTGTCGTGTCCCGTGTCCGTGTCCGTGCATCATAGGTAGTTATTACTTGCTACTCCCACTCTACAGCGGCATATCCGGCGGATACATACGCTTTATGACGATTGATTTTGGTTTGAAACCAATGTACATATCAAATGCCCACAGGAAAAATAACGAGTCTTCATTTGCCAATAGAATTGTCAAGTTGTCATAGGTTATGATTCCAATTGGTACGGCTGTTTAATTTATTTTTCTCCATTTCCCATCTGCTAAAGCCGAGGGAGACCAAAACATTAAAAAAATATAATAACCTCTCAAATACAATTAAAAAATTTACGTTAGAATTAAGAAATTTGTAAAAATATTTTTAATAACTTAATTCAAAATAATAATCATCTTAGACATATTATAATTTATAAGAGTTTATAAATAAAAAACTTTATAAATATAATCTTTCTTATCTTATTACATTCATTTTGCATATAAACTCTAACTTAGAGTCAAAAGACAGAACACTTTTAAAATTGTAATTTGGTATTGCTCTAAATTGTTATTTGTCTTATATATACATCTATATAAATCTTATGTCATATACACTAAATACGTATGTATATAAAGAATTTCAACAATAAAAAAAAATAGACTTTTTTTTTTGCATGAACATTTATTTTTTTGTTTAAGTACAAAACTTATGAACTGACATTTTTCTTCATTTTGTTTATGTTTATGTTTTTTTCAAATTGTATAAAATTATCGAACCTCAAAAATTTCTTCCGATTTTTGAGAGCCATTTACGTAAGTTTTTGTTTCAATATTTAAATAAATTTGTTGAGTGTAGACTAGCGTCTTTCATACATATATATGAGATGTTGTAGTTGAAATTGACAAGAAGCAAGATAAATCATTGAATTTGTAAATTAATTTAATATAATATATATATATTAGGAAAAATAATCAAATATCATAGTATATATATTTTGGGTTTGATTTTCTTATGTCATATATACGTATGTATATAAAGAATTTCCACAATAAAAAAAATACACTTTAAAGTGAGATAAAAAATAAAAAAAAGGAATTGCACAGACATTCTATAAATTCGTATATAACTATAATTTCTGCTACGAAACAAAATGGTACAGGATACAACCAACGACCATTTTTTTGATGCAAAAGAAGCACCAGGAGTCCTCGATCAGAATGAATGTTACAACTGAAAAATAAAAGAAGAAAAGATGATAGAACTACATATATTAAATATATGAACATATACATCATCATATCATATCATACACATATCACATTGATTCAACCATTGCCGTCTGACCTTTAGTCCTCCGAAAAAACCCACAGGTCTACCCACCCACCAATTTCCAAGACGAGCGCACGTATCTATGTCCATATAGGATACTAGATCCGAACCCGTTTTCGAAACGAAAAACCCGGAAGACATAACCCATTAGTACCATTAGTTTAAAAAAAGAAATAGAAAAATAAAAGGAACCGAGAGGGAATAATAAATGAAGGTACGAAGAGAAATTAAGATGGTTTTGTTCAGTGTTCACTGTTCAGTGTTGAGTGGCCATGTTCTCGGCGATCTGAGCCAACGACTGCAAATTGCACCGTACGATGGTGTCCACGAACACGCACGTTTCCTCCTTTGTGTTACCCGTCGGTACGTCAACGACGTATGACTCGATGACAACTGTCCCGCCATTCCCGTCGCCGTGCAGGGTCGTCACCGACCGGTAGTTTCTCAGACGGTGGTCGCCGCCGACAATTCTGAAGCTGATGACGTGGCGCTCGTCGTCCAGGATCTCCAGCCTCTCGGTGCTCGACGCGGCGGGGAGACCGGAGACCAAGCGGACCTCGCGGAGGGCGCCGACGCGAATGCCGTCGCCGGCCACCACGTGGCAGCTCTTCACGAAGTGCTTGTATCCCTGCGGGTTGTCGAAGCGCCGGAGAACTGGCCACACGGTGGACACGGGGGCATCTATGGGCTGGATCACGACGGAGCAGCACTGGTTGGGCCCCACCATGTGCGCGTGGTGGCGAGCCACCGTGTCCGGGACGCTTACTTTGGCGAGGGGGATCGCGAGACGGCTCGCTGGCGGCGGCGGCGTTTGGGCGTGCTTGGGGCAGTTCACGCCGTTTGCGGCGGCGGCGGCTACGGTGTTGGTTCGGTGGAGCTGAATAGGGGAAGGCATTTTTAGTGCGTATAATATGAATATGTTTTCTGTTTCTCTCCTAATCCTATATGGCTATATATAACACCAAATCAAAGATGTTAGTTTTGTGAAAGTTAAAGTGGTTTTGTGTGTGTATATACTGTTGTTGTTGAATAAGCAACCATATATATGTGGAGGATTCGAGAGTGTGAGAGAGCAACAGATTCTAGTTTTGCTTTTCGACATTTTGGGTTTATACTTTTGTAGTCCAAGTTGGAATATTTTTTGTGTTTCATAGGTAGAATGACGGTTTTCTTTCTCTCTCTCTCTCTATGTTGTGGTCGTTGTTCTTTTTTTGTTTTAGTGTGTGAGGGTGAAAGAGACACAGAGAGAGAAGGTTAAGATAATTGATTAATTGCTCTTGAATTGTTGCAGCCAAGAACCTTGCAAGTGGATCCTCAACTTGCACCTGTCTTTAGACTTGGTTTTATCAATTTTTCCTTTTCTTTATCTCAAACTGCAACTTTGCCACTCCTCTTTTTTTTTGTTAACTTGGAAATAAATATTATTTCTTGATCTACCAAGTTCACTTTAAACTAATATTATTATTTAAATGATATTTGTTTATTTTACCACACCATCCTCCTTGGTTGATTTGACTCGCTCGGACATTGTCATATCTTTTTTCTTTTTCTTTTGCTGTTTTCTTTTCTTATTAATTTTCCTTTTGTTTTTTAAACTAAAAGTCACGCCATGTATCGGGAGAAAATTTTCATTATAACTTTTATTAAAAAAAAATCTTCTCTTTTAATCCGCATTTGTTTATTTTTTTAAAATCTGAAAATTTTTCCTTTTTTAAATAATGCTAATGTGTTAAAGTTTTTCTCGTTCCTACATATCTTTGGAAATAGACCATTATTGGAAAGAACAGTCTAGAAACTCCTGCATATCAACAACTTGTCTGCGATATTGTTCAAGTGGTACACATATTTTTTAATGCAAATAATTTTGAATTCAATGGATACTTTTCCATTGTCTACATTTGAAGTAAAAGAAACCATGTACCAAAAAAAAAAGAAAAAAAAAATCTAGTTCGCGCGATCACCACATGCATAAAATCTACAGGATTTTATGGGTATTTAACATCTTTCCCGTCACCACATCTCCGACGGGCTTCAATTTAAGCAGAAGAAGATTGGATTTTAAAAAGGAATTAATTTTTTACTATTTTAGTTATTTCAATCTATTTAGATATTATATGATATGTATAGGTGAGGTTTTAAAAAAAGTGAAAAGACAAAAAAATAAAAATGGGATCTATATTGATTGTGTGTGTAAAATGACGTCGTTTTCTCATGTAAAAATTTAAAAAAATATAACCCTTTTAAAAATTATAATCCTTAATTTAGATTACTTTCTTTGTTATTTCAACCTATTCAGATATTATATGATATTTAAAAATTATTTTAATAATTTTTGATATATAATAAAATACTTTGACTTGAAAATTATTACATTTTACGCATTTAATGTATTTATAATTATGTAATATATTAGAGAATATATTTTATTTTAATTTTAATTTTTTAAAAAATTATAATTTAGTATCCTATAAATCTATACATTTATTAAAATTATCATATGAATTCAGATCTGACCTAATCATTAATTAAGATATGAGTTAGAACGGATTTATAAAATTAACTTAATTAAAATACGGAAAATATTATGTTTAGAAATTTTTTGTTTACAAACTCATACAAATTACACTATATTCTAATAGTATGACATTTTTGAGTGAAATCTTACCAATAAAATATATTATAATTTATAAGTTCGTGAATATAACTATGTTTGTCAATATAACTATTCCTTAACATTTCGTGGGGCCCGCAAAAAAAAAAACTATTATAACATTACACAATCATTTTTCCTAAACATAACTCTTATAAAACCCTATAACTATTCTTCTAAAATATTAATTCGAAGTCAAGTCAAATTAAATTTGTATCAAGAGCTTACCAAAAAAAAAAAAAATTGTATCAAGAAAACCCTTATATGTTATAAGATTTGGAAATACCAAAATATATTTCAATAAAAACAATTTAAAACTTGTAGTTTTACAACAAAAAAAAATCTTAAGAAAAACTCTACCAAATTCTTGTATACATAACTCATTAGATAATACCTTGGTTTCTGCGTAAATTTCTTCAATGATCGAAATGAATATGCCTTGGAGTTTGTAAGGGACTCATGATCAATTGATCATAAAGTTTATACAAAGTTTAGAGCCCGACGACATTATTTCACAATTCTTTTTTTCTCTTATTATTCAATATGGTATTTAGAGTAAACCTAATTCGTTTTTTATTTTTTTCTGGTAAACTCATTATTCTTTGGATTTTCAAAAAAAATTCACATACTGTCTTCTCATCAGTTTTGAAAATATCTCTTTCTCCGCAAATGTCCATCGGAACCACCGTTGACCACAATTTTCCGGTGACTTTTTAGGCGTGCCATGTATATTTCTTTTGTTTAACCTCTCTCTTACTACAGTAGGATAAAAAGTTAAAGAGTGAGTCCCTAACAACCATCGCATATGTTCATACTTTGCGTGAACAGACAAAGCATCTTTAAGATAATTCGAAGCATCTTTTATTTGAAGCAAGAAAGACAAATTAAGATTGTGCCCAAAATCAAATTAAATTTGTGGCACGGCCATATCATTTAGTTACAATCCCAACTCTTGATAGATGACTATTTCATGGCTACGTATCGATAATTGTTTTGTTTAATATTGATTAACATGTATATTCCAACTCTCATTATAATATATCACAACATTTCTAATTTTCTATACAAAAGTCAATAATCAATTGATCATATACGAAATTGAATGATCCCATAATAATAACTTTTTATAGAATACGAAATTTATCAATCTAAGTCTGACCATTATATCAGATGGCATTATTTCAATGATCATGTGTATTAAATTTTAAATAATGTAAACATTCATAAGTATGTAATTTCATTATCAAATCTACTTATGTTTTAGAATTTTAAATTATATAAATTATGAATATTTAATTTACTTCATAAAAAAATTTAATCAAACAAATATATTAATATTTTTTTATAATGCCTTAATAAAATTTAATGTTGATATTTACCAAAAAAAAAATTAATGTTGATAAACTTTTTACAAAAAGTATAAATATACAGAAACCTACATCTTGTAAATAAATATCCTTTTTCTCCCCTTTTACTCTATTTGGTAACTTTTACTCTATTCGGTAAGGTTATAATTACAACTTTTTTTTTACAATCTCTTACTATATACACCACCAATTATTATCATTTTAGTAAATTAAACTCATAAATTAATTATTAATTTATAATAAATGATAACTGTTGATTGTCAGAAATCAATAATAATAAATTATGATTATAATAAAAAAAGTTGTAAGTATAATATTGCTCCTCTTATATATACACCACCCTATCAACTTCAATCATCCATGGAAGTTTTTTCCGTTTAATTTACTCTCAACTTTTCGGATGACTCTGTATCCGTGAACTTTCTTTTTTGTCGTTTTCGTATCTTTCTTCCCCTCTTCTCACCAACTTCAACAAGTTGTTTTCCTTCCCCACCCCTTTTTTATTTAATAATTAATCCACATTCTGCATTGTCCCAGATAGAAATAAAAAAATATTTTCTTAAAAATATAACATTATCATTTGAGAAAAAATAAATGTACTTTTGCGGAGGATTGATAAAATTCAAACTAGATGGGTAGCTTGGAGAATTAATACATTCTTATACAAGTAATGACAAGAAAAATTTCGTTTCATGTCGGTTCAATTAAAACCTTTTTATCCTTTAAAAAAAAGTAAGTTATTATATTATTATTTAAAATTTATAATTAATTAGATACCTATAGTTTTAGAAAGAAAAAAAATAATCTGCTTACCAAAAAAAGAAAAAGAAAAAAATAATCAAGTTCCTATAACATTCAAATGATAGGACATTCTAAAGACTGCACAAATTTTTTTTTTTAAATAATGATCTAATTAAAAAAGTGAAATAGAGGGACTTAATGAAAAAAATTAAAACTAACAAATTAATTAAAACTTTTATTTTTCAATTATGTAACACTCGTACACAGTTTAATAAATCCGGGTCTACTTGAGAACTAGTAAATCGGTTATATAATCAGTCTGGTTGAAATAACGAATCGGCCAAACATTAGAACCAGTATGAATCGGTGCCCGCCGGTTTTGGTGAAAACTGATGACCGACTCTGTTCATAAAAAAAATTATTTTTTGAAAAGAATTCATAAAGGATATCATTTTTAAAATTCACAAATAGTTTTTTTTTTTTTGAAATATTTATGTGATTTATTTCTTATTGTTTTACATAGGTTATGTTCCTACGATACTAAAATTATCTTAATTATGCACTATGCAAAAAAATTTGATTTGATTTATAACTAGAGATGTCATCTACTGAACCTTATGCACTAGTTTCACGAGCGTTATATGTTTGTTTGATTATTTGTTCGATAATGAAATGTGATTTATTACTTTTATAATAAAATATTTGGAATTGATATTCTTTTTTTACATGTATTCGAGTATGTTTATAGTTTTTCAATACAAATTATAGATTTGCATATATTTTCTAGATCATATGGTTGAACCAATAACGTAATACCTGAATCAAGTCAATGACCAAATTAGATTTAATAACATTGCTTTTACATCTAAAATACAACTAAATATAAAAATTCCTTAACAAATAACTTGAATTATAGCAACTGCCTGAACTTCACTCAAATTAATGTGAGTGCAGTTGCTCTTAATAACATGTACATTTTTACACACTATAATTTTAGGATTTAGTGTTTCTTATGTCGAAAGAGATAAATTTATCTTCTACGACATATAAAAAAAATAACTTATATTTTCTCTTTCTTTATCTTCTTTTCATATAGATCTACATGGATACTTTTATGTGTTTGTAGGAGATAAATTAATCTGTTATAATATGAAAAACATTAAGTCCATGATTTTAAGAATTTAAAATCTTGTTATATACACACAATTAAAAATGGCCTCACATGTGAGGGTTTAAAGCTTAATATTGGACCCGCCATGAACAGGATTATTTTACATGAAAATATACACGTGATTTATCCAGAAAATAAGAAAGAGAGAAAGATATATAATAAAAAATAATAATGATAATAACGAGTACGTGAAATATGTGGCAAAACTATTTATGCGAATCCATATAATGTTTCCCTGACTTTCAAAATAAAATAAAATAAAAGGAAAAGAATTTAGCCCATTCTTTTAAGAGCTTTCTTCGATCACTTCATCTGATTTGTCATGCAACTATTTTTACTTATATTTATTAGCCAATATAGCAATGATTCAATCCACCTCGTTTTTTATATTAAAGTGTTTAGATCAAACGCTGAATATTAGGTCAAAACCTAAAATTAATAGTCAGAGCGCAAGTTTTCTCTACTTATTCCTTACCAGCTCAAACATCTTGAATCAATCTAACTCTGATTCATAGCAGACTTTGTCAATATGTTAGCCTTACCAACAATAGTGTTGAATCAACCGCCGCTTATATTTTTTTAAGTTAAAAGCTATTATTATTAGTCAGAACACAACTTTTTTTATCTATCATAATCAGTTCATACGCTATGGTTTAACCTGACTTCGATTTACATTAAGTTTTACTAGGATAGAAGAATATTGAACTCACCAACAAAATTAATGTCACCACCCAAATAAAATGTTCTGCGATATGCGGTTAGTTATTTTTTTCAATAAATATCAATAATTTAAGATTATTTATAAGAATTAAAAAAGTTATTATATATTCTTAATTTAAAAAAATTTATAATTATATTTAACCAATAAACTCCTAATTTTATTAATATTCTCCTCCATTTTACTTTGTAGATATGTATAAGGATAAAGTTTTTAAAAAAATTATATCCTCTTAATATTTTAAAATAATAAATAAATTGTTTATCAAAAAAAAAAAAATCAAAACGAAATGCATTCTCTAAAATGACTGACGGCCAATTACATCCTACTGCTTAAAATATTCTGGTGATAATTTTGAATGATATATACTAACATAGTTTGAATTTGTATAAATAGCTTATATTAGATTAAGTCTAACCCCCAACTATTTGCCACCAGTTCCGCTACAGGGGAATGAAACCACCCAACTTGCTTATGCCATTTACTTTTTAAATTAAAAAATAATAACTTTTTTGATATAAAAGTGAGGAAAAATTGTTTCTTCAATGTTATTAAAATCAGTCCGGTCGAGTTATTGGGTCACTGGTTCAACCAGTGAGTCATTAGTTCAACAGCATGACCCGATAATTATATGTAATTTTATAATTTATATTAAAAAATTATAAAAATACTCAAATATCTAAAAAAATGATAAATATTTCAAATATTTTAATATAAAAAATAATAAATCACATATTATTATCTAATAAAAGATCAAACAAAAATATAATGATCGTGATACAAGGCTTTAGGTTCAGAAAACGACATCTCTAACTATAAATCAAATCAAAATTTTCTGCATACTGCATAATTGAGATAATATTACTGTTATAAGTACATAACTTATGTAAGTCAATAAGCAAAAAAATATTCAAATATGTCCATCATATATTTATTTTTTTTGGACCTAGCCGGGTCATCGGTTAACCGACCGGGTCATCGGTTTTCATGAAAATCGACCGGGTCGGACCGGATCGCACATGTTCTGATGCATGTCGGTCCGTTACTTCAATCGGACTGGTTATATGATCAATTTACCGGCTCCCGAATCGGTCAGGATCTCTTAACACTGCTCTGAAGAACAATCCCCCCTTCATGCAGAGATATCAAAATTGTCATTCATTTTATTTATTTTTTTTGTTTTAATTTTTAAGGATATGTTTATCATGCAACAGCAACAAAAAAAGATTTTTTGCACAAACAATCAAGACGTGAGGTCCACAATTTTTGTTTCTCTTTCCTCATCTCACTTTCTCTCTCTTATTTTTTCAGTGTTCACAGGATTGGATAGTGTTTTTCCTATAACATAATAGATATATAACCCTAATTTTGATGGGCCCACCACAATTTTTTATCTGTAGGAAATCCACATCTTTTAATGGACCCTCCGAATAGCAACTACAGAATTCAAATCTCTTAACATTGTAGGTAAAATTCACCTAACATCATACTCTACTTTCACCGCAAATTATCAATACCAGAAAAGCATGTATTATATTAAGGGTTTTATATCTCTCATATAATATGAGAAGAGAAATTTTCTTATACAATATTTGATTTCTTTGGCATAAGAAGACATATCTCATGTAACATGAGAAGTATAAAACCCTTATATTAATCACTAAGTCGATGTAAAAAAAAAAAATTATACTAAGCCAAAGCCATAAATTACACATTTTATAAACCATTGTTATTTCTTTTCTTTTTTTATTATAAACCATCACAGCATATCTTTGATAAGTACAGTAAAGGCCATTCTAGTCACTATTTTTGTAATATTTAGCAGTACTTGATCTCTTGGAGAGTTGAGAAAAGGCACACAAATAAAATAAATAAAAGAGGTTAGAATTCAAAGCTCGTTTTCTTTTTTGGTCTCGATGATTCAGTGGTCTAATCTAATCTTTAGCTAGAAGCAACATCGAGTAAAATTGTCTAGAATATAAATTTAAATTAGCCACTTGATTAGAAGGGTCTAAAACTATGGAGAAGCCAAGTCAGATGCCTTGTATATATCTGATTATTATGACGCATAAATCTTTGTAGATCTTGTTTCGTAGTGCCTTGTCCGCATCCGAATGTTATTATGCCATGCACCACGATTGTATCGTTTATTTGATGGTGCGCATGGCGAACTTTTGAGTTTTGACCAATTGCATTCGAATTTTGTAACTAGCTGCTAATTTCCATTTACACGTACGGTGCACTAATTTTAAAGAAAAATAAGATTTCTGTACTGTTAAGAGTGTTAGTCCCACATTGTGTGTGTCTCATTGTGTTAAGAGTGTTAGTCCCACATTGTGTGTGTCTCATTGTATTCTTCAATTGGTTTGCTATATAATATATTTAAGACAACAAGGATTCAATTCCTCTTGTATCTTGATATTTAACATGGTATCTAGAGCCTAACAAGAGGAATCTTAATCCGCTTAACTTAGTTCACTTTTCCATAATTTCAATATGGTTATAGAGAGATATCACCCTCCTTGAGGGATTCTCGTTGTTATTTCTTTTTCTTTTGGTTCCTTTCATCTTCTTTTTCCGTCACTTTTGCTTTCATCTTCTTTTTCAATTTGTGGTTTTCCAGATCTACGGGTCATCTCCATTGTCCTAGATCTGTGATTTCTTCATTGTTTTGGGTCATCATCCTCTCTCTACTGGGTTTTTCATCCAGTCCTGTGTCTCATTTCTTTTCTCTTTCTGTTGCAATTTTTTTTCTTTCAGATCTGTTTCATTTTATTTTTTATTTTGCATGCATTTTTCGTTTTGCATCGTCACTGATCTGTTTCGTTTGTTATCATTATTTTCCAGCAGCATCTCCTTCTTCTCTCTCCCATTGATTTTTGAATTTTCCAGATCTGGTTTTTCATCCGAATCTGTCTCATTTCTTTTCCCTTCTATTACATTTTTTTTTCTCTTTCAGATCTGTTTCGTTTTTATTTTTATCTCTGACTGCGTTTATTCCAGCACAGTTGTCTTTGCCGATGATAATTCCGGCACCGAAGTTCCTCTTGAGGGGGAGCACTTTCCATGTTGCTGATGGTCATTCCAGCACAGTTGTCTTTGCCGATGATAATTCCGGCTCCGAAGTTCCTCTTGAGGGGGAGCACTTTCCATGTTGCTGATGGTCGCACTTTCCATGTTGCTGATGGTCATTCCAGCACAGATGTCTTTGCCGATGATCATTCCGGCATCTTCCATGTTGATGTTCATTCCGACGCCATTTTTAGCACATTGTTGATTTTTGGTTTCTCATATAGGAGATTTATTTTGATGTTATGTTACTTGGTCATTTCATTTTGTTGATGTAGCACTGTTGCTTTTGGTTCCTTATAGGAGTATTATTTATGTATCAAGCTTGTAGCATATGATCTATATGCTACAGCTTGAGGGGGAGTGTTAAGAGTGTTAGTCCCACATTGTGTGTGTCTCATTGTGTTAAGAGTGTTAGTCCCACATTGTGTGTGTCTCATTGTATTCTTCAATTGGTTTGCTATATAATAGAACCAATGTTGTGTAGTTTAAGACAACAAGGATTACTATCAATTCCTCTTGTATCTTGATATTTAACATGTACAATAAAGCCATAGCTAATGGAATAATAAGTTAAGTATTTCCTTGTGAGTTGAAGAATTAAAATATAATTAATTATATTAAAATTAGAAATATTTTAAACATTCATAAAATATTTAATTTTTTTATTAAGTAATTAAGATGATTTATTGAAAGGTAATAGATGCTTCTTAACTAAGGATACTAATTAGCGAGACCAAATAAGTGATTATAAATGTAATAACCCTTGGTGACTTTATGTTAGAAAATTGATTACATAAATAAAATATTATCAAATCTTATGAATGGTAATGTTAATCTAGTTCAAGATAACTCCTCAGAGTCATGCTTGCATGCTAGGTTTTGATTTTCACAAACCCCTTTCAAATTCCAAGATGAACTCATATGAACCATTCAAGAAAAATACAATTTTCCATTTATTACATCTATCGACTATTTTGTTATCATATTGTCATACTCCAAACCCAACTTGGTGTTTTCCTTGGACATTCAAAACAAAAAGTATTAGTTAAAAACAATTTAATCATGTGATGTTGAAAAAAATCAATTCATAAATTACTAAATGATGGCATGATAAACAATTATCTCACCTAAAAACTTAAGTTAATAAGTGATGTACTTTCAATAATTCTTATATTATATCTCTGTAACACACTTTATCACATATGGGCCCTTCAAACTTGAAGCATGAATATTGCATCGACCCATTTTTTTAGGTTATACCTTTATGAGCATTCAATAGTATTTAATTCAATGTTGTCAAAACCGGACTGGACCGAACCAGCCAGGTCAACTCGGAACTCGGTGAACCAGTATCTGACCAGTGCGGTTATCACATTGGATCGGTCAAGTAGTAGACCCGGTATGACCCGGTGTGACCCGGCCAGTTTTGGTGAAAAATCGGTGACCCGGGTTTTTTCAAAAAAATAAATCATAATTGACATATTTGAGTGATCTGTTACTTATTGACTTACATAAGTTATATACCTACAATACTAATATTATCTCAGTTATGTACTATGCAGGAAATTTTGAGTTGATAGTTAGAAATGTCGTTTACTGAACCTAAAACACCAATATAACAAGCATTATGTGTTTGTTTGATCCTTTATTCGACAATAATATATAATTTATTATTTTTTATATTAAAGTGTTTAGAATTTATATTTTTTTTTAGTTATTTGAATATATTTATAATTTTTTAATATAAATTATAGATTTATATATAATCACTTGGTAACCAGTGACCCGGTACCTTGACCGGATCATTGACCGGACCGATTTTAATAACATTGGTATTTATATTATATCTCTCTAACATACATTCTCATTCAAAGGCTCTATAAGCTTCAAGGGTGGATGATGCATTAAATTCAGCCTACATGTGCTAACAAATTTCATAATTTTAATTTTTTATTAATAGAATGAAGATGATAAAGATCGAACTTGTAATCACAATAAAGCGCAATTCAACTCAGCAGGTTAGCTTGTATGTGAATGCCTAATCAATGATTTTTATATTATATCTCTTAAACACTTAAATCATTATTTAACATAAAATACTTTTAAAATATATTTATATCATAGTTCATAAAATATTATACATATTAAATAAAAATTTACGTGAATATAATTCACCTTGCTTACTTAAAAATTAATTCTATATATGGAACAAATTATATAGCCTAAATGCTCAGATAAGTTGTCCTAGTGGTCATTGATCAGGTCTAAATTACGTATTGGATCGTATCTCTCACACGTCCAATAACAAAAAAGGGCATGCAAATCTCCACTAAAGTGCCTAACGTATTTATCAGGTCCAATCCAACAACTCAAACTTCATCAGGAAAATCACATCTAATGTATGATATAATTGATATTAACCAAAGAATATATTAGGTTTATTTGTAATAAGTTTTAAATTATGATCTAATCACATGTTATCGCATCATTAACAGAGTTTTCAACATTTAAAATAACTATTATCATAATAAATCTCTTAATAATTTAACAACATCATCAAATAATAATAAAAATTACACTTGACAATGGATCTCTCTCTCTCTTTAATTTCTTTATTCTTTCTTTTTTGGACATGTGACATATAAAGTGGGAATTCTATTTCCAAATGTACGACAATACGATCTTTAATAGTGGCTCAATTCCAATTCTACTCATTATTATCATTTTTTTGTTCAATTTGTCTTTAACGCCAACCTTAATTTTATGAAGGTTTTGCAATTTTCTTTTGGACTTTGATTTTTTCATGTTACATACAAATTAAATTCTCATATTATAATTTAACTAGGTGATATACATTTGTCATGTTATATGATAAATGAATAGTTGTTATGTTAAGAAAAAGATAAATTGTATGATATTAAAGAAGTGAGAGGAGATTATTCAATGAGTTTTACTTGTCTTATTCTTAACATAATAACAACTATTCATTTGTCATATAACATGACAAATGCATTTCCATTTATCTAGTGGTAAACCTCACACATATTAAACAAAGAAAGAAAAAACACACAAATCAAAGAGTCACCATACAAGAAAACACTTCTCAAGCAACATTAGAAGTATTTTTCCCTTTTCTTTTAGGGTAGAAGTCACGGGCAAAGGCTCAAATTAAGAAAGACAAAACTAACTAGAAATTCCTGTTGCTGAGAAATTGACCGTCATAAAGAGGCAAAAATAGTTTACCCAAAAAGAGAGAGGTGAAAGCAGAAGATTTGCAAACGTGTACTTGGTAAAGCTGAATTGATTATGAATGAAAGTACAAGTTGCAGAAACGTGCAGTTAGGCTAGTAAAGTTATGCAGTGATGGAATAAAATTTGCCAAAGAGGGAAAAGAGTTTTAAAATATTGAAAATTTGCCAACAGCTTTGCAACTCAATTGGCATGGATCCCCCTCTTTAAGACCAGGGTGACCCAGGTGAACCTCCAATGTACTAATTAAATAAATAAACAAAATTGTCGATAATTTATCATAATTGCAAAAACTAGAATCTGCCTGAATAAATTCAATGGCTTGTTAAGAACAAAAAAAAAAAAAAGGACAGATTGGGCTCCCCATAAAGCTTGTTAAGAAGTGGGGTTGGGTCCTTTATTGCTGCTCTTACTGCAATCTCAAGCTTCGGATGGTCCTCTGTGCTGAGTAAGGAAATTAGGAAAATGTGAAAATGAGTTTTAACCAATAAGCATAACAATTGTAACCGAAAAAACCATGTCTGCATCAATGTTACTTGCCAACAATGTCACCAAGAGTGCAATCCACTTTAACATCATTCATCACAAGCAAAATTTTCATTGAGTAAGATGGCTTGTGGTGTTAGAAATATTTAAGTGTGAGTAGTAATGAAGTCCCACATTGGTTAAATATGAACCAAGTGAGGACAATATAAGTGCGAAAGACCCATAAATCTACTGTCTTAAGAATTTGGGTTGAGATGTGATATCTGCCCACTTATTGTGGTTTGTCATTTGGCCATACCATTGTTAACATGTGGGGAATGACATAGTTTTGTACGTGCAAAGGAATGCTACTAGAATCATATCCCTTTGAAATCAGATTCAACCAGCATTAAGGTTATTGTCCTATTAGCTTCATAATTCTTTTGGTCAATAGTGTCTTCTTGTAAATTGCCTTCTTCTCATTAAGTTCACAATTAAAATTAGTTATATAGACAAAAAATAAAAGCTCTTCTAACGAGTCTGTCCCTAATTAGATGCACAACTAAGTTAAGAAGTTCAGTGCTATACAGTTCTCCCTCTCTGTGCAGGTACAGAGAAGAGTCTATACTTGCAAGATACGGATTACATGAATCGAAGCTGTGATTTATGGGGGTAACTGACCAAAATGCCACTATTCACCAATTTTTTACCTAAATGCCACACGAACAGTCTTATTTCCCAATCTGACACGGGGGCAAGTTCGCTTCCTGACACACAGGCGAGCTCGGTTTGCTGACGTGTCACATTTTTAGTGGATAACAAGTATCAAATTTTAAAAAAAATAAAAATAAAATAATGGAGGTCGCCTACATGGTAGGCGAACTTAATAAAAAGCAGAGGTCGCCCATGTCAGAAGCGAACTCTGACACTACCAGCTTCCTGACACATCATCATGCATAGTTTGCTACTGCTGTAAGCGACCTTGCCTGCATGGCAGTTTGGAAAAATAGTTCAAGAGCGTGGCATTTAGGTAAATTTGTGTGGGAACAGTGGCACAATGGTCACGGTTCCATTTATGGGTCACATAATATGACAACACCAACTCTTGTGCAAGACTCCCCTTCAAAGTTAATTGAAATAATTAAAAGACATTTTCATTTTTTTCTTCAAAGTCATTAACGATGGTCATACAAAAGCAAAAGCAATACAATTTGAAAGTGAATTGGATACGGACTTTGCTTATCATTTTTGGAATCACTTTTGCATTTAAAAAATTGTATGGCATGATCAATAGATATGTACCACAAAGGACGGCACATAAGACAACAAAACATGGTGCAAGTATGAAATATGCATATACTTACGACATAGATGCATGCTCCTTCTAACCAACACATCCCAACCATGGGCTTGAGGGTTCCTTTACAGATAATGTGGTTTCAGAAAATGCTTGTCGCACATCGCTTTTTTGTCTCACATCAGTGAGGTGTCAGAATCAGAGTGGAGATATGTAGAAATTTTGGTGGGACTAGTTACAATCAGAGAGCAAAAATCATACTGTACAGATGAGGTGTGATGTGATGTGCCTAGAAGTCTGTATGGATAGCTTTACTATGTGGTTTCACATTCAAAGTCCACAATTAGCTTGCATATATTTAGTGTCAGTAGGGAAGTCTCTCAGTGAAGGACTGTAATTTAGATACAAATATAGTCCCAAAGACGAACCATGACACTACCATTTTAAGGCCATATAATTGGTCTTCAGAATACAGAGCACTTCATACTTAAAAGGCTAATTATACAGTGATTTATCGGATCATAATTAATCATCTAGGTGTGGATTATGGCCAGCTGTTTGTGGGGGATGAACATTTTAGCAAATGTTACATATGCTGAAGAACATTGTGTAAAATTACAAAAGTAGATCAAACACAATGCACTGCTTCATGCTAAATTTTAATGTAACATAATATGCCTATATAGTAATTTTAAACAAACACTGAATGTAAATGCAGACAAGCATATGCAAGAGATTTAAAACACATATTTCACTCTTGTTGGGTATGGCTCATACTTCGCATATTGATGATGGGCTTAGTTGCTATTAGGGTTTTCTAATCCTATTTATATTTGCCTTGTAATCCGAGTGACTTGTAACGAGTGGCGGTGAGGTGAATATAGTACAGACAAGCTGGACGTAGCCTGAATTGGGTGAACCAGGTAAATCGCTGTGTCTATTCTCTCTCTTGTTCTTTTTCGTTTTCGATTTGTGTGTGGTTGATTTCCATCAACTCTCTCGGGGAGAATGAAGGATATATGATGATGCTTCATTTTTACAGGAAAAAAGAGTATTTACCTTTCATCTGTTTGTTGAAGCTTTTTCATTCTTCATAATCATATGGAATGATTTAGACCGGTCCTCCGCAACCATTTCCCTTAGTATATCATCTTCAATCTTCTCAGCTTGCCATTGAGAAGGGTCCTCCACAAAGGCCTCGCTAAAAATCATGCTTGACACCCACTCTTTCCAAGTGGTTCTTCGGTACTTATCTTCCTCCAATGAGCCTGTTACCAAGAGCTGATACACATAAACCACTTTTTGCTGACCAGGGCGAAAGGCACGAGCAATAGCCTGCTTTGTTTTTGATGGGTTCCACTCTGAATCCAACATGATCACACGAGAAGCTGCTGTCAAACTAATGCCTTCAGCACAAGCTGTAATTGAAGCAAGGAGTATCATTGATACTCCACCAGGCTCCTCAAACTTGTCCATTATTACACCCCGTTCGAAGAGCTCTAGTTCCCCGGTTAGTACCAAAACTTCACGACCTTTTCTCCATCCAAAGTACTTCTCAAAATATTCTAGAAATAATTTGACAGGTGCAATGTTGTGACAAAAGATAAGAATCTTCTCCTTCTTGACAACACGATAGATAAGGCTCAAAACAAATCTTACTTTTGACCCTATTTTTAAATCAAACTTGTATTTATCTAGCTCCTTCAATTGCTCCCTAGTGAGAAACTTTTCAGCACAGACAGCTGTTTTGACCAACCAAGGATGTATTGAACCAAGAGTTATCAAAAGCTCTAACTCCAAAGGGTATCCACTGCACTTAGCCATTCTCTTGTGCAGTATCTGCAAAATCTCATGCTGTACATCAGTTGTATTCATTAGTAATGTGTAAATTTGTAAACCAGGTAGACTATCAGAATTCCCACCTTCATAAACATCTATAAAACCATTTGTTACATTCCTCAACATGTTTAGACCTTCCATCCTCTCCTCACCAATACTTGAGTCAATTTTCTTAGCAATTTTATCCAGGAAGAATTTTCTAGCCCGTGACTCTATCAAATGATATGCCTTTTCTGGTGCCCTCCTTTTCCTCCTGTATTTTGGGTCTAATGCTTTCAGAACTTCAAAAGAAAACACTGGTCTTGCCAGGCAGAGAGTGTTGAAGTATTCACAGAAGTTGTTCTGAAACAATGTACCCGAAAGTAATATCCTCAATTTTGTCTCTACTTTCATTAAAACTTTTCTCAACCTTGATTTAGTGCTTCTTGGATTATGCCCTTCATCCAGTACCAGGAGCCCAGGACTTTCCCTCAATACTTTAGCCATATACTTTCTGTGTGCAAACTTTGAATCCTCTCGCATCAATGTTAAAAATGAAGTATAGCCCATTATTAGAACACTCGGGTGTGAATGCCACTTTTGTATATTTTCCAGGCAATCCAAAACATGCTTTACATCCTCAGTGGGCTTGGGAAATCCAGGAAAAACCATTGCTGATTTCTGCTTGTATACCCTGAAGGTTCTACGGCCATGAATCAGATACACTGGTACAGGAATTTCCCACTTGATAAATTCTTTATACCAAGTATAGAGCGTTGTTTTTGGAGCAAGGACCAGAGGCCTCTTCCCGGGAAATAACCTCAAGTAGCTAACAAGAAAAGCAATAATGAGTAAAGTTTTTCCAGTTCCAGGAGAATGAGATATCACACAGCCACCTCTTTTTCGGGATTTTGCTTCCGTAAGAGCTGGTTCCATAGACCCTGCAATATTTTGCCAAAGAAACTCAAAAGCTTTCTTTTGGTGGACATGCAACTTTTTTCTAAGTTCGGGAATTAATGCCCAAACGTTATCATTTTCTTCAGAAATAGGTTCATCAGGAGAAGCATAAGTTTGGCAAAGTTGGAAATCATCATCTTCATCAGTCTTGGACCCTGAATATTCTCCACCACACTGCTTATCCTCTTGGTGACACACTGAACGTTCAATCTGCCAACACCAAAAAGGTTATCAAACACTGTCTGGGGAAAGAGATAAAATATCTAACCAAAACAGGAGATTGTGGTTAACATCAGGAACTAAGTTTCAGATAGATAGATTTTGGGATAGCATACATGTTCCTTCTAAAATCACAGTTTCGCTTGTACTATTCTATGATATATTTTGCATGATAGTGTGAGGTAATAGCCTTGTGACTTGGTTGCCAGAATGCAGGAACATAAGACAATGGAGATTTCTTTATAGATTTTAAACTTGACTTACAAAGGGTGGCAAAACATATTTAATCTCCATCGTCACAAAGCCACATTTTAGGCAGTAAATTCCAATTTCTTCATTCAATCTATAATCATGTTCACAAACTTCAGTCGATTTCTCCAGAGCCTCAGCAAAATTGTCAGCATTTGAACCCTAATTAAACAGTTGAACTGAATCAGCATTAGATGAAAAACAAAACAAAACACAAACAAAAGGAATAAAGAGGGGAAAGCAACGGCCAGTGGTTACACCTCTTTGTCTTCGTTAAGATAACTTGATGCCAATGACACTTCCATTTCTCTCCATAACATATCTATCTCAGACACTTCTTCCTCATCCTCTCTATGTGATATCTCTGTTTCCTTCGGTTGGCCAAACACGCTTGTTGCCTGGACTTGCTTCCACTGATCAGTAATAGATGGTTCTTCTTTAGCTGGTCTTGTATTCATTTTCTTTAAGTATGAATTTATCAATTCCTTGTAGGCAGCTGCATTTAAGGTTCTGTCTCTGCCTTTATAAGTTTTTTCTTCGCCAAGATCTCTACTTCTTGAATATGTAGAATGATATTTTTTCTCTTGAGTTCCTTTATTGAAATTTATCCCTTCCCATTTGTTTCCAATATCCATGTCATCCAGATAACATAAACTCCTCTTCTGTAATTTAGGGGTGCCAAAACTATAATGATAATTCCATGAAAAATCATCACTCTTTTCTGCATCAACTGATTTTTCAGGCAGATTATAGGGCTCAAAAGTCAACAGATTAACATTGTTCCCCTTTAGTTTAGGGCTATTTTTCAGATGATGATATCTGGAAGAATTTTCAGTACATTCATGCCCATAACTTCTAGTAACCTTGTCATTTACATCATAATGCTCAAGGGCTATTGGATCACCTTGATCAGGAAAAGGAATAATAGCAAGTTGATTTTGATGATCATTTTGATTAGCATCGCCTGACTTTACCTCCCCGGTTTTAGCCCTCCTGTTAGCCTTCCTATTGTACACTACAAGCTCCCGGCAGGTATTCACCTTCTTGACCTTTTTAAACTCTGATAATGTCATTGACATTTCATCATCCTCCCATGTGTCTATCTTAACTGGTGGCCTGGTTCTAAAAAGACCAACTTCGAACTCAGAAACATCATCGCAACCAAGGTAACGCTCAGGTTGTACATTCCGGCGTTTGGAACGTCGTAAGCCCTCAATATCATAAGATGGAGACACTTTATCTTCATGGGATTCATGTGCATACTCAATTCTCTCGATAGTAGGTGTAACAACTTGAGAAACAAAAGGTACTAACACATCATTGTCTATTCTGAAATTCACAACATTTATATGAGACTCAGTGCTCAATGAAGTGCTAATAATATTACTTCCCAAAATTTGATACACTAGCTTGTTTTCTACAGATCTTGCACAGAATGAAACCTTCTTCACAACAGACGCAGCAACTAACCATGAAAGATCACCTAAAAATTTTCCCAAAAGCAATTTAGTTTGTGGTAATGCAGAGCAGTCCTCAGATGAAGCCCACCGGTAAGGCTGATTTTCACAAGGAATATGTTCAAGTCTTTGTAGGATAGAGATTTGATTGATTCCAACTATTTTAATCTCCTTACTAAGAGTTCTTATCTCTGCACCAAGCGAACCTTGATTAACATAGAAGTTGACATAAAATTGACATGAGCACTCAGATTCATGGGGCTTTCTCTGTATAGAACTTATTTTAGCATCAGCCCAAACCTATAATTAAAAAAAAAAAAAAAATCAGTACATCGTACTTTAAATTTTGGCAACTACAACTCTCAAATTAAAGGAGAGGATTTTATCCAAACAAAAAAAAATAAATAAAAAAAAAGGAGAGGACTTAAACAAAGGCCAAGTGATATGGGAAAAGAATCAAGAAAGGGGAAAAGTTATATTTATCACTTAGTAAATGACAAACACAAATTTCTCACACTAATAAAGCAGAAAATATTAACCATGTAAATGTGCTCTATTTTGCTATTATCTCATATAAGGAGATCTTGAAAACAAAGTACCGTTCCAACGCATTATTTCAGCAAATATGCATTAAAAAAAGTCAAAATAAAGGAAGAATTAGAACTTATCCAGTGCATCACATTAGGTTATGCAAGCATCATACTCAATCGAGCTGAAAAAGAAACTTAACTTCAAGTGTGACATTGCATTGGCCAATTGGGGTTATCTTAAGGTGTACTGCAACAAAAGATAACTCGAAGATTCTGTTTTAAATGTTCTAATTTATGAAATTCAAGAACCTTAAATGAAAAGATAACAAGTTTAAATTCCAGCTTAAGAGGATCACTTACAGGTTCGAGACTAAATTCATCAGTGCGTTGAGGGGCTGATAACACGCATATGTCAATTCCAGGACGTAAGAAGCAGGAGCAATCTGATAAAGTAGCTTTCCTTGACCTTATCCGAATGTCTGAGGAGGGGCCTTTCTCCATAGCCATATGACGATCATCTATAAAATGCATGGTCATAGTTCCTGACTCGATTTTTAGGAGCTCCACAGCTTGCCATGAGCCAAAGACAACTGCTTCAAAGGCTGTTTTACAAAGAAAATTTGAGGAAGTCAATATGTTAAAAGAATCTTTGCTAAAGAATGTGAATGCATGATTACAGAAAATTGTAAGCAACTGACACTCATGTTGGAGAAGAAGAACTAGTCAATTAAGTTTGTCTTATAAATCACAATGCCTTTTTTACCTTGACCAAGGCACTGACATTCCTTTCAGTATTGTAGAATCAACATTGGAACTCATTAGTATTTATTCCGTTCATTATTTTTCTTTTCTTTGTCATGCATAGTGATCAATTGATAAAAAAGAAAAGGAAGAGCTTACGCTGAGAATTGAATGGATGATTCAATTGATGTAACTGCCTTTTTTTGTACATGGTTGATTGTAACAGCTAACTGACTTGCTGATGTTGTATCTGCAGCAGGTGATTATGAAAATGAACTTCAACTCAAGATCAAAACTTCATCATGCTAGTGCAATAAAAGGCTAATCATTGGCATACAAATACAATGGATATATATTGTTGGGAATGGTACGGGGGAGCCCAAAACCCTTTGCAAGGGATACATCCACGGGCCAAGCGATAAACCACAATAAGTGGGCCGACACCACATCTTAACCCAAAACCTTAAGGCTGTAGGTTTATGGGTCTTTTGCACTTATATGGTCATCACTTGGTCTATGTGTAGCCAATGTGGTATTTTTTTACAACTCATACTTACCGGTAGTATCAGAGCTAAAGGTTTGGCTGGGACCGAGTATATGGCAATGGTGATACACTTAAAGAGGCCTCTGCAGAAGGCTAGTGTGACCCTAATATTTGAAGAGAAAAAGACTTCCGTAGAAGTTGCCCATGGGGAGGAGCATGATGTTGGGTCTCATACTTGAGGGGAAGATGTTGGAAGTATTCAACATATATACATCATGGCATTGTAAATATCTTTAAAAGACTTGAGCAAAAGTGCTTCATTTCATATCTGTTCTTTTCTGCCTCCGAAAGATAAAAGCAAAATTAAGAAGGATAAAATGTGGTACTTCTAAAAAGACACACATATGAAAAGCCCGGGACTTCATGTATTTCATAAGTCAATCATTTCTCCAAGAATAGGTAGGGTGGTCAACTAAACAAAGGGGGAGAATAGAAACAAAACTCTCTTCAACTGTTTCATTTCCCCCCAAAAGCCAAGTTTCCTATCAAAGCAAAGGGTCGTTGATCATCAAATGCTGTGTTGGTTAGCATAAGTCAGACACATTATTACATGTGAAGAGTTCAGAACTTCATCTGAGAGTTATATTAAGACAATGATAAGGAAAAAATAAATATTTGTGATACCCACTTATACATCCACAAAAATAGCAAAAGTTCTGTATCACAAGAAATAAAAAAAAAAGGCAAGAAAAAAAAACCCTTTGAAAAACAAATATATAAATATCCAAAAAAGAATCTAAAGTAATTTCTACATCCTAAGAAGAAGTGAAAAATATAGACTTTCATACTTCACCAGGTGGATCAACCACTTGATGAACATCAGACTTTAGTTTGACTTAAAACGCATAGTTTAATCCAACAAAGCCATTTAGATTTTCTGGGGAAAAAATAGAGGAAGCATACACTGAGCTGAGTGATTCCTAACTTACCAACAAGAAAAAGCAGGTTCCCGGAGAGAATCTAAAGCTCAAGTTGCAGCATCCCTCAAGGGAAAGATAAAGAGAGAGACAGGGAAACAGAGGAGGTAATAATGGTGCTTGAAATGTAGTAGTTGAGCATGAAGTCAGTGAAGTGAAGAGTGAGAGAAAAATAAAAAAGTGAATGTCAAAAAAGTGTTGAATGAAAGCAGACACAGACACGGAAAAATCTAAAAGTGCCCAAAAAGCCTTGAATTTCGTGCAGTAGTTGCATGAGAGAGAGAGAAAGAAAGAGAAAAATGGTGGTTTAAGGATATTCGCGGTTAAAGTGCAGGACCAGGTACCAGGTCCTAGCAATTGGGCTATGCATATACATCATCACAGTCTATAGAGGCAAACAAAAATTTAAGGGGTATTCTATTCTTCCCTACAAATGATGTCACATAAGAGAATATTTACCTAAACTAAATACACTTAGTTTGGAATACCAAAATAAAAAGTAAAAATACAATTAGTTTGGATACATTAATTTCAATTGTATCATTAATTATATTAATTGATAACATAATTGATCTAATATACATTAGTTGACTACGCTAAATTTATGGAAATATTTCGAGGCTGGGATTGATTTGAGAGTGTAAAAAAATGTTTTTTAAGACAGCCGAGTGTTGTTGGGGCATTCAATGATTCTCGGCTTCTGGAGCAAATTAAAGGCTTCTTCTTGTTGAAATATGTGTTGCTTTGTATTTATGATCCATAAATGGTTATTTAATCCCGCGAGATTAACTTTTGAATAAATAATATTTTTAGCGAGAGATAATAAGTCACTTCTTTTTGACTCTCTTTTGTCCTTATTAAATTAAAAATTATTATTTTATCCCAACTCAAAACTATACATCAATCTATACCTATTTAATTGTTGATGTAATCAATTAATTCGTCTAATCGATTACACTAATATACGATAATCGATTACATTAGTGAATAGTTATACAAATTTTTTTTTATGAGATTTTTTTGGATCATACGAGTTTCTATAATCATATTCTTATAATATTGAATTCAAGACACTAAATTTAGGATATTTTAGCGAAAAACTTCGGAAGACCATAATTTTGGTCTCGGGTGCCCAAATCAAGTATTTTTTTTATTTCAAATAGTTTTTTGAGACAAAAGTCCCTGTTGGTCAAAATTGTTTTAAAAAATACGTCCTTGTGCTTCATTTTGTATAGTTTATCTTTGTGATGATGTTATTTAATTTCTATTCTTATTTTCATTTTTCAATACTAAAAAATAATCATTCTAGCGTGTGAATTTCCAAAAGTTATGAGAAACAAAAAAAGTCAACTGATTTGAACCCTTTTAAGACAAAAGTTATAGCCTTTCAAAGTTTTAGGGTAAATTTAAACCGTGTAATCGATTACATCAACCAGTCAACGGTCACGTATGGGCGGATTAATGTTAAGTGTTAGTAAAAAGTCAAATGTTTAAATAGTATAAAAATAGAGGCATACTGGTAGTTTTTATTTCAAAAAAGACAAAAGGGTCAAAAAGCTCCACTTTTTACTACGAATCTTGTTATCGTTTTATCAAAATTAAATTAATGACTTTCACTTTATATTATTTTGTAACCATTGATTTATTTTGAACCAATGATAACAAAATTGGTAGTATAAAGTGGTAAGAAAAAATGGTGGTAATTATAATCTATCACATATTGTTATAGCTTTTTCACCAAACCAATTTTTTTTATTAAAAAAATACTTACTTAATTTTATTTTAAAAGATATTCTAAATTAAACCGATGTGGTCAATCTTGATCATGTGAGACTCTTTTAAGTCCCATACATTGATCATACAAGATTTAATTTCAGCATGACAATCCCACATGATAAACAGGATTATGTGGTAAATGAGTGAGAATTACATATTGACACTAAGGGCCTGTTTGGAGCACCTGATAAGGAAGATATGATAGGATAACTTATCATATTCTACTTTTATCTCTTGTTTGGTGGGTCAATAGGATATGATTAGCTTATTCTATTGTCTCATTTTATCCTATCCAATACATGATTTCTTATCCTATGGGGGGAGCTGGGTTAGGATTCAATAGGATATGATATCAATATTGGATACCTAATATATCCTCACGCTACCCAATATATTCTCACACTACCCAATATATATATATATATATATATTGCATTATATTTTATTTTTTATTTTTCTTTTCTTCTTCACATAATCTTATCATATTGCTAATCAGGTGCTAATCAAACACAAGACATAATATGGGCTTATCAACCCCATATTATATCCTACCCTTATCAGTCTTATATCATATTCTACCCTTATCCTATCCTGTCCACCAAACGAACCCTAAGTTCTTACACATTGACATTAAATTATGTACGATCAACGTGCGAACTTAAAGAGTCTCGTGACTATCACGCTGTTATTAAACCCGCATAATTGCTATACGAAACTTGTCTTGTATGATCAACGTACGAAATTAATCATTTTAGTTTAAAATATCTTTTAAGAAAAATTAAATATTCATTTTTTAATATGAAATGTATTTATTTGGTCAAAAAACTTACTTTTATCGTATGTAATTTCACCTTTTTAAAATAACTTTTCTATTACTTAGCTCCTTTAACATTGATTTGATTTGAAAAATCTTAAAACCAATTTAATATTTTTTCAACATATTTATAAACATGAGAAATTATTAAATAATAAGAAAGTATTAATTTTTGAATAAATGGTGAAGAAAATATTAAAAATGAGAGAATGTATAACCTAAAAATTAATTGACATTAAAGTTAATTAAAAAAATTAACTATTTCAACTTAAACAAAGGTTGAAAGGGCTAAATAATAAGAAAATATATATTATTATTAATAAAAAAATCATTGAGAACAGAGATGAAAGAGAGAAATATTATAATTAGAGAGTAATGAAAAGATGATCATTGATTTAATCATGAATATTTGAAATTATCTCATATTATCTAAGGGTTCGTTTTTTCTGCAGTTACTGCAGATAAGTTATCTGCAGTAAGCCCAATACGACGTCGTTTTTGGGCGAAAATCATGGTGTTTTTATAATTTATTTATTTCAGGGTTATAATAGTCATTGTATTTATAATTTTTTAAGATTTCAATACCAAAACAAAGTCGTTTCGAGAATAAATGCAGATCACTTATCTGCATTAACTGCAGAAATATTTCTCCCATATCTAATCACCTTAAATTACTTATGAAATGATCTATTTTAATCGTTATTAAACATAAAGTTGAAAATAATTATATAAGATATTCAATAAATTACAAAACAAATGTATAATAAAGAGATATAATTTTTGTAAAATAAATAAATTATAAAAATAAAAACGTTAAAAGCTAAAGATAACAAATTAAATAGTCAATCATTTGTAGCTTTTTTGGGCCCAATCTGTGTGCAGACAGAATACTGCCTGTCGGCCCAATAATGGCAAAAAATACACTAAATGCTTACTGGTCTAATGACATCAGTTAGGAGCAAATAATATTCAATCTTAATTTTTAATTAAAAATTATAAATACTTTTGAAATTTTGATATAAGATTTTATTAATGAATATATTAACGGAATTCATTAAATAACATTATTAACTATTTCTAGTTTCTTTTACCTTCATTCTTTATGATTTTTTTAAGACTGTTACACAAGAATAAAGAAAGTTCTTAAATAGTTTTGATCAATGATAATAAATGAAAATAAGTTTCCTTAGTTGAGTTATCTTTTTAATGAATAATAGTATAATTTCATTAATATTTTCTCTCACTTATTAGTATTAAATGTAAAGTCAGAAATATAAATAATGTATTTTCCAAAGATATATATCGAAAGGAACAAAAGTACTTTTTTGTAAAAACCGTGTTTAAATACAAATTTTAAAAAGCACTTTTATAATAAAAAAATTTACAAAATATTTTTTAATTTCGAGAAAAATATTATTATTATTTTACTTTCTTCCAAAAAAAATTAATTACCATAATAACTTTTCATTATAAACTATAATTAAAAAATACAAACAGACGATTAAAAAATACAAACAGACGGTAATATAAAAAAAATGGAGGAATACTACTTTTAAGATTATTTGGTTATTTTGGAGAAAATCTCACTTTAATATTCTTTTTTTTTTTTTTGGTAAAAGACACTTTAATATTCTTAACCAGTGTCCTAAGGATATTAATAAGCAAGACTTTTTCATATATTAAATTAGTGAGATTGTCTACTAGAGACTGCCCATGGTTTAGCGAGCATTTTTTTTATAGTTTTTATGTTTAACTTGATTCTGAGTTGATTAGACTAAGGCATCATCATAATGAAAACTTATTTTTTATTTATAGCACCTGAAATTTATTTGTGATTTGGTTTTCTTTCGTATTAGGCTCCGGCCGATAGAGAATTTCGCTCAAAAAAATTTGTGCAAATTCATTGACATTATTGTATAAAATGCATTGGTAAAAACAAAAATTGCCAAAATTGATGCTGTAATTTCTTTGAGACTAGATTAAACTTAAAATTTATCTAAGAGATCAGATGAATAAAGTTAAAATATTATTGACACAAATGAACTTGGGCATTAAACTTTTGATACATTCACCAGGAAACAATTTTTTGCTATTTCACCCTTTTACCCTCATTAATTATTTAATAATTATTTTGTCCCTGATTGCAAACTATCTACCAATCTATCCCTCTTTAATCGATTAAATTGAATATTTAATCGATTAAATGGTCAAATAAATATTTAATCGATTAAATCTTCAACTTAATCGATTAAATTTTCCTCTTTATCATAAGAAATAGGGAGATTTAATCGACTAAATAGGGAGATTTAATCGATTAAATCTTCAAGTCAACATTTTTTTGTCTGTTTTGACCATTTAATCGATTAAATTTTTGGCTTAATCAACTAAAGAGGGACAGATTGATAGATAGTTCTGGGGTGAAATGGTTATTAAATAATTAATTAGGGGCAAAATGGTGAAAATGCCAAACAATCTTATTGTTTTTCATTTATTTTTTGAAAGAAATGACTCTTACGCAACAAAACTGATAAATCTATCGACTACAATAAAGAGTCTCAAAGAATTAACAAGTTATTTATATAATAGTTTTAGTTGATCCCTTCTTAACTTCATATTTGAATTTAATAAGTTTAAGCTTTGAAAATTTTTCTTATGATATCATGATTAGTTAAAAATTATTATGTAAAAATTTGGTATTCATTCGAAAGAGGCCTAAGAAATGTTGTGTGCAGAATGAATGATAAATTTCTTATTCAGTGAATATTTTGCATCTGCGCATGGTTATAAGCAAGCAAATGCATAGTGTTCAAAGAAAGACATATAAGGCTCAAAAGGTGGCAAATTTGCATACCTATGCTATCAAAGGTTAAAACAAAAGATATATAAAAGGAATTCCCTAGAAAACAGGTTGTTGACCATGTTTTTTATTTTTTAGGTAAAGAAAAGGGTCTATTAGAGAAATTACAATTTCTTCCTTATAGGTGAATAAAAGGGTCAAAAGTCCCATAGAGTTAGAAATTGCAAAGAGTACTGGGCAGAACAAATTGTACAAATTTCCATAACATTACTTAGCCTAAGGCTCACGGGGAAAATCCCATGTTACTCTCTGGTTTCTATTCAAGGCCGAAATTAGCTATAGAATTAGAATCCCTCTATCCTATTCTACTTCTTCACTTTTCTCGCGATCTGACCATTTACAGTATGTTTGTTTCACATTCTTCCGAAGAAAGGAGGTTCTTATTTAATTGGGAAATACTACACTTCAACTTATCAAAGGGTGTTTCAATAGTATTAGAAAGTTGGACTCGAATTGGGTATTGGAAAGTTGTTACCAATTTAATAGCCCTTAATGCCCAGAGTATTAGTCAATGAATCGATGGAAAATTAAAAAAAAAGTACATCCTTTAAAATTGTATTTACAAAATGTCTTGCTAATTTGCAAGAATAAAAAAAAAAAAATTCCAGAACAATTTGAAATCACATGTCTAAATTTGGATATCACGCTAAAATAAAATTTTCAACTTAATAGAACATTTGAAGATCACCTGTATATTAAAAATTTCTAAGATCACTTTAAAATTTTAACGTTTACTTGTTGGGTATCAACGTCTATTTTACATGGACCAAGGACCAAGAGGATAGCCGCAAAGATATCTCAAAAGAACATAAGAACAATCCGGTTAACGATTCTATCAAAATTTCGACCACACCCGAGACCCAAATAAGGAACTGGTTACCAGTTTACACAAGGGCAAGAAGAGTCAATAACCAAGAATGTGATATGTTTCTCTGTTGTAGACGTCAGAGTCCTACCGGATACAAATTGACCAAGGATAACAGCCAGTATAATCATAAATAAAGAACACAACATGAACAGAAACAATATTCAGAATGTTCACAATATGTAGATTCTGTTACTCGTTCAATTTGTATACACAAAAGTCAGTAATGATTTTATATACTCGAGATATGCTAGTTTTCCATTTTATATAACAAGAAAACACTTCAGACAAGATCAAGGGATCAAAACGCTGTATTAGGCCCACAAAGGACCATAAGTAGCCTATTCCTTAGATGCGCCCACTAAGTTAAAAGGCAAACTATGTGTAAAAAATAAACAAATGTTAGCTATATTCTCCAATTTAAAAACCCTATAGAGAATCAGCATATTTAAACAACAGAAGAACAAGAAGAAACATATCTATCTGTTTTGTGCACCTATATACCTAAAGAGACAAAAAAAACCAAGGAAACAAGTTACAAGCTGATGCTCGTAAAGTGACAAAGTGAGGCAGACCCTTGACTGAAATCCACACATCATCATCATCATTAAAAACTAACGCAATCAGCCTTCTCTAATCATCCTTCCTTGCTTGCATTCCCTTTGGATCATGGTTCAGACCATGATCTAAATTAAGAAATTGCTGCTCTTCCCCTCCATCATTATATTCCCCTGGCTCTTCTGTTTTTAAGAAATCTAATCCATAATCAACCCCCGATGGTGCCTGTTCCATATGGGGCAAACTTCCCAGCAACTTGGCATCTGGATTTTGCAATTCATAAAAAAAGCTTGAAGGTATCTCAACCTGAGAATTACTGTCCCCAGAAAAACCCATTTGTCCAAAATCCAAACCTTGCATCAACCCAGAGTCATCAATTGGATTATTGTCCATATGCCCCAAAAGTTCATCCACCTGAAATAACTCATCAGTAGAAAAGCTCTTCAAGTAATCACCATCGAAATCAAAGCCATCAATCCACGAAAAATCCATCTGATCTTTATTTACATCCTCGCCAACCTGCCCGACATCATAAGTCCCTTCTGGTCTTCCATCTTGGATTTCCCCACCTCCAGGGTCAGTCAGATCCGCAGGCTCATCCATAGGCTCTTGCTTCATTCTACTAGTTGGGGAGGCAGATTCATAAGCTTTATGACAAGCATTGACAGGTCGAGGTTTCTCCTTAGCATCCTCAGCTGCACAAACTTCTGAATGATTGGATATAGTAGTTGTATCGGAGGCTGCAGGAGTTGCCACTGAAGAACCAGAAGAAGTTGAGACCAAGGAAGAGTCCTTCAACGATTCTCTGATAGAATCATAATCTGAGATGTGGGGGAAGTTGAGGCGTGCACAAGGACCATACATGGCCCTAGCAGCTTCATCATAAGCAAGAGCAGCTTCTTGGGCTGTAGAGAAGGTCCCCAACCAAAGCCTACTTCCTCTATTTGGCTCCCTAATCTCACCAACCCATTTCCCCCATGTCCTCTGCCTAACACCTCTGTAGTTACACTGTGAATTTTGGGGTCCTCCCTTACCTTTCATGCACCCTTTCTTTGAACCCTTGGCTGGGGCTTTACGAGTTGATTTAACATCATCTTTTGCAGAGAAAAGATGCTCATTGTATTCCTTCCACTTTGCCAGAGTTTCAGCTATGGATCTAGACCCATCTCCTCTGCTCCTACTTTTCCTCTTTCTAACAGAATTATCAGAACCTTGTTCATAAACACCCATCACAGTGAGTTCAGAGTTCAGCAGCTTTTTGTACACAGCAACCACTTTCCAAGTGACAAATTTCGTACACCGCGCGAACGAATTAACAGTGCTCCCACACTCAACAATCGATTTAACAATATGCTGTTACCGAAAAAACAAAACCGTATTAAGAATGCTTCAGAAACCCAAATTCTAAACAAGAGGGCAAGAGAGAGCATAAAGGTGGAAAAGAATAAATAGGATTTTACAACATCCCCTAATTAATAATAATAAATTCAACCAAGAATCGAATTTCCTTGAACCCCAAGTAATAGATATAGATAAATTAAAAAGCAAATACTTGGTTGGCAAGAAATCCTTGCTTTTTTATTTTTTATATATATAAAAAAAAAAGTTAAAAAAATACTACACTGACTGAGGAATAACCAAGAAGCACACACACACAGAAAACAAAAACAATTAAATAAAGCCCAAATGAGTAATCACGCACAAGAATTTGCAGAACAAGATGAAAAAATTATCCAGTTAGAACAAAAACAAAGCAAATCGGAAAGATATGGGTGAATGGAAAGCAACTAACCTGCACGAGTCTGAGACAAAAGCTAGGGATTGCGTTATCCCTTATACGACGGCGTTGTGTTGCGTTTGGAGTGAGAAAGATTCTTGGTTTGAAAACCTTGTTTGGGAAACTGGGTTCACAGTTATAGCGGATTCATAAAATCTCTGGGCTATCAAGCTGTAATATCTATTTATAGCCTTCTCTAGATATTTCTGATCTTTTTTTATTGTAAACCCATAACGGTGACGTGGCGTTTCCTTGGTCGCGTTTATGTTGCTTCGGACTCCCGAAGCTTGTGGCACGTGCCACTCGAACCTTCACGAGCCACTAAAACTCTCTCGTAGCTTTCCTCCCTACCGAGGATTGCTCTTTTTATTGCTTTTTTATTATTCATCTTCTCCCATATGTCCACCTGTTTCGCGTATATTCTCAATTATGCCATTGCTACTTTCCTAAATATCTAGTGATTTCTTTTTCTTTTTCTTTTTAATTTTTTTACTGGATAAATATCTTTTGATGTTAATTATTATTATATTGAGTAGGATAATTGCTGCATCTTACTGTTGCTCAAGTGTGAAAAGTGGGCTTTTTACAATGAAGCTGGGCCCGTAGCCCGATTGTATGAGATCTGCTTGTTCACCTTTAAAATGGATCGGTGCCTTTCCAACTCATTGCGAAATTTAACTGATGCACCATAAGATTAGAGTCATAAATGGGTTTATAGTTATGTTTATATTAGATTAGTAAAAATGTAGAAGAAGAACAGGGGTTTATAGAAAAAATATATAATACAAAAAATACAAATATATTATATGTAATCATATAAACAAGTTCAAACCTAAAAAAAAGTCTATTTAATAAGTAAGTCGTATATTTCTTTTTGATATGATAAAATGAGACAATAGGATAGTTTATATTATATTATCCACCAAATAAAATAAACACATTATTATTTTAATGATTTTGATTAATAAAATAATATTATTTTTATTTTCGGGTCAACGATTTAGAAGGGGTTTATAGTTATGTTTATGGGAATAACATCTTTTAAAGGATATAAGCTTATATCCTTTTAGATCGTAACCGTTGATTTCCGTTCATCAACAGTTATAATTTATTTGATCAAAATTATTAATTAATTAATAATAAATTTGGCTTTTTTTAATTGATTATAACCGTTGATAAAAGTTAATTATAATGGAAGAATATAAACTTATATCCGGATAAATGTTTTTCCCTATGTTTATATTAGGTTAAATTCAGTTTATTATATATAGTCTTATAAACAAGTTTTAATCTCAAAAAAAGCCTATTTAAAAAGTAGGTTATATATTTTCTTTATATGTCATAAGCCTATAAGTCAGTTTATATGAAATTATTTATTTTAAATAAAATAAACACATTATTATTTAATGATTTTGATTAAAAAATAATATTATTTTAATTTTTTTTAATTATTAAATGCTTAATAAGTTCAGACTAATAGATCTAGGTCAATATTTTTATTTTTTGAATTTAGGTTAGACCAAACTTATAATTTTGGCGTACAAAGACTCACAGATCACTCAGACCTAAAATATTTTATATAAACATAACTTATTTAAGCCAAAATCATCCTACAAAGATTTAATGGGTGATGAGAAAATAGCATTGGGATTTTTTAATTTAATGAATTTAATAAAAGTTAATTTTGGAAGAGATGGGAAAGAGACTAAGATGAGGTTTTATTTGTTTTATAGTTATGATTTTCTCTTTTCAATAATTTACACAAAATGATGTTTTTACGAAGATAAAAATTAATCAATACTAAAAAATAAAAAAAAAATTGGAAGACACATTGGTGGTTTGGATGAAAAATAATAATAGTAACTACACAAAATTCTAATTATTTACTTTTTACGTTCAACTTATTATATTTAAACATTCTTGAAATTTGTAATTTAAAAATACCGTTTCATATCCGATCGAATAAATTAATAAATATAGAAGGAATCTATTTCCAAAGCGATGGATAGCTACCAAATCAGGTTTTTATAATTTTGAAGCGATAATTATTGGCTTTATATGGGGGAATGGGAATTAAAGAAGTGAAAAAATTATGCATTGTTTGAAATAATAATTATGGTTGAAATGGATAATTGGCACGTAAGTAAGGTACGTGTAGGGTGGAGAATGGGTTCGTGAGACCTACATCGAAGGAGTAAGGATCAGACATGTTCCCCATGTAGTACAGACACGCGCAAATTGCATGCACATGGGACACGTGGATATTTATGTTGGTGCCACTTTTATGCAAGGGAATGGAAACACGTCAGTTTGATGGCATGCGGTTTGACAAAATCCACGAGTCACTAAACCTGATCACTTGGAGAATGGCGATTCGAGAATGAGTGAGTAGCCAGAAGTAAAAGAACAAAAACAAAGGATGGTAGCTGTTCCTGTTGCGTACCGAGGAACAAGATGCGTGGTGGGGGATAAGGTCAATTGGCGAGTCAGGTTCTCGATTGTTAATTGATCCAAATGGATTCAAATTGTTAGGGATGTGCATGGGTCGAATCGAATCAGAATTTTTGAAAAATCGAATTGAATTGATTTAAATGGTTCGATTTGAGAGTGGTTCGATTCGGTCCTGTTCTGCTTGTTGGCAGATGTGTCAAACGTAGGTTGGATGATTGATCTTGGATACGGGTGTTTCTCTCTAGATACCTATAGATTAGGTATCTGGGAGGAATTCAAACTGACCTAGGCGTATGCCTTCAATCTATAGTGTTTAGGATTAGAAAAATGTGTACCTTACTGCTCTGCTTACCTGCCTTATATAGCCCGACTCTAGGGTTTGCTTGGCTGGGCCGAGGTGCAGCGTGGGCTTTGGGCCGAGGTGCAGCGTGGGCCTGAGTCCAGCCCATAACAGGTCCAAAACTGTTTCGGTTCGGAAGTGGTTCGGTTTGGTTCGAAATCGGTTCGGAAGTGGTTCGGAACCGATTCGGGTCGATCCTCTTTTGAAAAGAAAAAAATTTAAAAATTTAAAAAATAAAGTTATAAAAATTAATTTGATTTGGTTTGAAAATGTTTTGGTTCGGTTCGGAAACGGTTCGGTTCTTAAATCGCTTCGGTTCATGAACCGGTTCTTTAAAAACCAGTTCGGTTCATGAACTAGTTTTTTAAAAACCGGTTATTTTATGGAGCGGTTCGGTTCGGTCCGGTTCATGGTTCAACCCATCTTTTTGGTTATTTTGCATACCCTTACAAATCGTGATGACTTAATGAAAAAATTAAAAATTGAAAAAATTGAAAATCAAAAAAATAAACCGCAAATTTTAGTTGGATTGAATCGATTTTTGGATTGGTTAATAAAAATTGATCCAATCTAAACTGATCCAATATATTAATTTTCCTTTACTTACTTTGGGTCTTTTCCTAATTATAGTCCAAAAAATTATAAACCTAAGATCATTAACCCATCAATTAAACCTAAGAAAAAATCTAGTCATATCTCATCAACAAAATTTCATCTATGTAGAGCTTCATATCTCTTTATAAAAAAAATTATTATTATTTACTAATGTTTTTGTATTTTAAAAAAATAAAATTACAAAGCCAATATATACAAAAGATATTATTTGCACATTAATTATGAAACAAATTTTAGGATTTTGAAAAAACCGAAAACCAATCTGATCCAAACAGAAAAAATTGGATTGGAAAAGATTAGATTTGGAACAAAATCCAAATCGAATGGATGATGATTTTTATTTTGGAATTGGATCAAATCGAAGGAATTAGATCAGATGATTTTTATTTCCAAAACTGATCAAATTCAGACCGCAAACACCCTATATTCAGTGCAATTGAGCCAATGAGCGAAAAATCGACCAAAGTGTTATTTTTTGACAAATTTTTTATATAAATATCGCATGAATAGTAATTTTTATTAGACTATCATAAGACGTAATTCAAGTAGCAAATTTTGTTCGCCAATAAATTATGACACGTGACATATTTTAGCAAGAAAAAATTGACTATACTAAATTCACAGTTAGTAATCGTGAATTTTTATATGAATTATCATGATGTGACATGAATAATATTTATATTGAATATTATTTTTACTAATATCTTATTTATAAGACACGGACAATTTGAAAGAAATTAATTTGAGTCAGTATTGTATTTTTGAACTAACACGCTACACAATACAAATTTAAAAAACGAATCGACCTGTTCTCATGTTATTATGTTAGTGGATCAAGTTGAAAATTATCACCACATTCTCTTATAATCGAGCTAGTCCATTTGGGTAGAAGGTCCACATTAAATCCAAAATTACAAATTGGCCATGGTTTCATAACCCATTTCAATGGGTTTTTAGCCTATGGACCTTAAACACAAACCTTACCCAATACCTGGCTACTTCAGAGCCTATTCCCTCGTTTCGGCATTGGGCTAACATGTTTGGTTCGTTTGTATATCTCCCAGTAAGAGTCAAAAGGCACCGGAAGAGGGGATAATTTTTTAGATGTTGACAATTCTTTCGAGGAATTTTCAATGTTTGATACTATGATATTGCAGCCCTGCACACACCACATGTACTTTCTTTAGTAATTGAGTTTGTATTCTATCATTTAACACGACCATGAAAAGTTTCTTACACACACACAACATTTTGTGGGGCTCACATGTTTTGAAGAAAGAAAAAAAAAAATACGGCACGCAAAACGAATCTCTATAACATAACACAGTCCCTTTTCCTACAAGATAATTTTTATAAAAACCCTTAGTAATTTTATTTAACTCGTGTAATAATTTTTCTGCTTGCCTTATCAAAAAAGTTGACTTTAACAGGAAACTCAAACGTTAATCCAGCTTTCTGCGTTTTTCCCAATTCTTGGTTTTGTTCGCAAAAGTAAAAAGTTGGAGACCAGAATACATTGGGTCTTTGGGGCCTTAATTTTCTTGTATAGAATGGCCTTTTATATAACTTGTAACTTGTTTTCTTCTGTCCTGGTTTTTACTTGTTTGGGTGCACCACTTGTCCCCTATTGCCGTTGTACCCACATTGACCTTAACTTGAATGTAATTTCAGGTAACAGTGCGACATTTTGTTTTCCTAAAATATTGTCCGAAGAATCCTTCTCTATGCTTTCAAGGTATTTGTGCGAGTATCAGATTAAGTACTCCTCCCATTTTTTTATGTATGGCATGCATGGCATGATAGTTGCTTAATCCTAAACCCTCATTAGTTCCTCAACGTAGTCAAATGTGTTTAGTATATTTGGGCATCATAAACAGAAAGACCGTAGCTCCACAATCTACTTCCTCAATTTGTAATTATTTTGTAAAATTGTTATGATGTTCAGAGTCTGACATTTAGTGAAATGTGATTTTTTTTTTTTTTTGTTAAGCATGCTAACATTGTATTCCCGGTGGACATGACATCTCGAGGACGAGATTGATTTGAAGGGCGATCTGCAAAAAGCTAAGAAAGAGGAATCAGCCGAGCTACTTGGAAGATTATGTTTTGGGCTAAAATCCATGAGACCATCATGATGCCCAATTACTTGAAGGACTATTATGTCCAGTAAGAAAACGTTATACTATCTAATGTTTTTAATTGTGTCTTTATTGAGTAATGAGCTTATAGTCCCCATGACTGAAACCCTATAAATAAGATGAGAACGATGTAACAGAGCAAGAAGAATTTAACAAAATCTTTTCTCTCTCCCTTAATTCTCTCTCTTTTGTCTCTACCTCATCCCTAATTCTACTGTTACTGTTACAACTTCTTCAATTTGTAATTATTTTATGCACTATTATTATTTTGTAAAATTGTTATGATGTTCAGAGTCTGACATGTAGTGAAATGTGATTTTTTTTTTTTTTTTAACATTGTATTATGTTTCACTCTTCTATCACAGTTCACAAATATATGTACTCGAGAGATTAGGAAAGAGAGGGACAGATATATAATCAAATCATTGTTTATAACATTAACCATGAAAGGGGATAAAAATGAAATCTAACATCATTATAACCAGTCGGGCTTGTGATCGTATCAGATGGCATTTTGTGTTGCAATCACATCACCATCTCTTCTAAACCCGATTTATCTACTATACTATATATGAAAAGAAAAATGATACAGACCAAAATGAGAAAAGCCCCCAATGCAGGGAAACAACAATTTATAAACTTCAATACTAAGAAAAGATTACGACCCTGATAACTGGGCTAACGAATTTGACAATTTTGATTATCCTAACAGAGAGGCAAGTCCTCTGGAGGGGGTTCTATGGATTGCAATAGGCCTACTCCGTCATCTACCAATAGCACAGTGGCCAAACCCCATCCAATATGAACATCCAAGTGACAATGCATAATCCAAGCACCTATAAACATCACATACATCACCCAATTATAAGAGATCAAATATCAATTTGTAAAGAACCTTGGATACACCACTAGCTCAAAGGGTAGAAGTGTCCAAGGCCTTATAAACTTCACAATTGGGACTATATATCTCAACACGCCCCCTCACACGAGAGGGGACTTGAAGAGTGGATGATGCAACAGGCCCAACCTACCTGTGTTAAGAGAATCCACAAGAGAAAGTGGGGGACGGCGAGACTCTAATACCATGTAAAGAACCTTGTGATACACCGTCCCAAAAGTTAGCTCAAAGGATGAGAGTGTTCAAGGTCTTATAAACTTTAGTTGCACATACAACTAATGTGAGACTATATATCTCAACACAATTAATTGAGTTTTTTTATTTTATTTAGAGAAAAACAAAATTGGAATTGAACTAATTTTACCTGGGTTGTCAGCAACAAATCTGATAACTGCCCATCCATTCACAGGTACTGCCACTGTGTTCCTCATAGGTGGATCAACAAGGTTGAATTTTGATGTATCTTTCTTGGAGTCAAAGTTTCCAAATCCCTCTGCTACGATGTAGAAATCATACCCATGAAGATGAATTGGGTGGTTCTCGGGCGTGACAATGCTAGTGTCCTGCAACACAATCTGCACCCTTGATCCAAACTTCAACTTGGTTACTTTAGTCCCCGGAACAGGTTGCCAGAGTGAACGGCTCACATTACCGGTGTAGTCAAATTGCACCGGAGGGTTCACCGGAAAATCAGTGGTGAACACTCCTTGAACTCCAAGTTTATGAGCCTGAAGGATTGAAACATTGTTTGGGAGAACAAATGACACATTGTTCATGCTAGCAGTGAACCGTGTCCCATTGGGTCCTTGGCATTGGTTTGCATTGAAATTTGGTGGGCAATTGTTGAGTCCTAAGCCAATAGTGAAGAAGAGGTTATCATCTATTTCTGTGGGAACTTCAACTTGCCTTGGGCTTCTTAAGCTTCTGCTGAATGAAGTGACTGTGTTTGTGTCATTGTAAGCAGGGAGAGAAGGCATAACTGTTTTAACTGCCACTCCCTTAGCAGGACATGGGGCTGATTTGTATTCGAGAATGGAAGTGGTGGTTGTGTTGTCAAAGGGAGCGTTTTGGGCTGATTGGTAAGCACGCGCCGCCATGTAGTACCGTGATGGTGGTTGGTCACCGCTGATGAGAACGTCGGTGGTTTGGCCAGGTCCTAGCATGATGACTGTGGTGGTGAAAGGCTTAAGGTAAGAGGCATCAGCACCAACCACTGTGAGCTTGTGGTTGGCTACGGTGAAAAAGAGGGGTTGGTTGAGTGCAGCATTGATGACTCTGAGGAGGTTGTTCTCGCCAGAATCTATTGGAACAATGGTTGTCTCTGCATAGCCAATCATGTCAAGGTAAAAAATAATGTCACATTCATAAAATCAATGTATAAAGATTCATATTTCTTTTTCTTTTTTGATAGATTCATTCAATTAAAGTTATTCATTAAAAAACTCATGTTTTTTTTTTGGGTGAAAAAACTCATGTTTTTACTATGCATTTTTCTTTTCTTTCCCTGCTTACTAGGTACCATATCAAATTTATTTCCTCTAATCAAATCCTATATTGACTTATCAATGTTACACAAGAATTAATTAAAATATTTAGTAATTTTATATTTAGATTGTTTTGCTAAAAATTTTAATTTGACTTTTATCACCATTGGCCCTTTTTTCAAGTATATTAATTTAAGGGGTTTGATTTTCTCATGTTGCATGATAATTGAATAATCTATTGTGACTCAACTAGTGGTAGGCCCACATTTATAAAAAAAAACTTGCACACAAATCGAAGGATTAAAATATTTAATTTTATCACTATTGCCCCTTTTTTTAAGTATATTAATTAATTAAGCGAGACATGTGACATTTTGATGAGTAATTCCATCAAAATTAATAAAGAATCAAACCTTGGCTAGAGCACTTGTAAAGATCGCCAGGTTGACCATTGATAGTGTAAGCATCAGATATGTTCGGTGCTGCTCCTGTTTGTGTGGCCTGCCTCAGAACATCTATGGGGTTTGCGTCCCACCATTCCCCTAACAATCATCATTATTTTCACCGTACGTTAAATAAACTTAATCATGAATATAATCTTTGTCCAAAAAAAACAAAAAACAAAAATTACATGTTAAATCAATTATATGTGGAAAACAATCATTACCTAGAAGAATGGGTGTCTCGCGCTTCGGCTTAGGAAAAGGATAGGCCTCTCCTTCCCTAGGACGAATGATTAAAGCTCCATAAACGGTGGCTCTAAGCCATGAGCTATGAGCGTGCCACCAAAGTGTTCCTTCTTGTCCTTGAACAGTAAAACGATAGGTGTAACTTTCTCCAGGTCGAATGGGACACTGAGTCACAAATTCGGGTCCATCAGCCCAACCCGTTCTCATTTGTCGAATACCGTGCCTAAAAAATAGACAATTACAAGGAGCAACAAATAAGTCACTCGAATTATTATTTACTTCTAAAACTTTCATGCATGTGATTTTAGCATGCAATTGTAACATATATATCTATGTTGCAATTGTATGTTGTAATTGCAAAATACAATTGCAATAAATAAGGGGAAATTTTTTTTGAATTTTTGTTATAAATTATACTATGTTCTCTCGGAAGAACATAGTGTAATTTGTAAGAGTTTGTAAACAAAAAATTTGGTAAATATAACGTGTCCGTTAAGTAAAAGCCAAAATGTTAGCTTGAATATTATACCAGTGAATGGTCACATTGTAACGAGCTTTGTTGATGACTTTCACGACCAAAGTGTCTCCATTGTTGATTTCCAATGTTGGGCCCGGGAATTGTCCATTCACTGTGATGGTGCTGTGGGTGTTGCACAGCCTCTTCACTGGAGTAGCTTGAACCTGTCTCGTTACAAATGGCAAGTTTCTTATTAAAGGAAAAGAAAAAAAAATAGCAAGAAAGGGCCTTAAGAAAGAGAAAGAAATTAAAAGTGACAGAATTAACGTACGACAAACTCGTGCTCCTGAATTTTGGCAAATGCTGAAGACAATGAAGCTAAGAGAACAAAAATGGCTAAGAAGATGGAGTATTTTCCCTTGGTGGGAATGGTCTTGAGAGCTTCCATCTTTTGATTTAGCTAGCTAGTTGAGCATGCAACAAAAACCTGTGTGTCAATGATGGTTAAGGTTGCAAATTGCAATGCTGTTAAGAGTGGGAGAGGATGCTTTTATAGGAAAGAGCTAGAGTCATATAGGTTGGCAAATTAGGTTATGTTACGGCAATGTGGTCATACTCCTTGAGAGAAACTTAGTTCAACCCTATAAAAGTTGTTGCACCCACTAGTTAATTGCGTTCATGATTGCTTGATTCACAAGTCTTCATTTAGATGTTGAATTTTCGCAAACCATAATTGAGAGACTTGTTTAGAGAATAGGACGCGTTTTAATTTCCTTCTTTTCTTTTCGTCTTTTTATTCACCTAAGTATGACATTAAAGCACAAATGTTTTTATCTTTTCTGTATACAAAGTCAAAATGTCCTATATGTATATTTGTTAATTAATTTCGTCATATGGCCTGAAATGGTTTACCTGCAAAAACTACATGTTATTATTCAGTGCAAGTAACCTTGCCGCTTTTAAACTAATTAATGTATTTTCTTTTGATCTAGTGATTCTTGTGATTTGGGATTGAATATAATTTAATTGTAAGTTAAGAAGTTTGGAAAGTAAACAGGAGTGCAAATTAATTTTGCGTTAGTCCAATATAATTTTACCTTATTTCGGTGGTTGGGGAAAATAAAGCGCTTAAAAAGACTACTAATCGTTAATATAGTTATTCAAGAACGCGTATATTAGGATATATATAGTAAGGCTAATGGTTTTGTTTAATTCAAGTGTCTATTTGATTGGGAAGAAACTAACATTGAATGTAAAAAGGTAGATGCCGTATTAGGTGCGGCGGTAGCAAATAAACTATAGTATATAATTTAAAGTGATTTGATTGGGTCAAACAAGAATTTAGTTATAGATACTCATGAAAAATGTAACTTAAAGAGTATTAAATTAGGTGGCCTGTCTCTCAAACATTTCAAACATGGATGATCAACAGCGAATTACAACACACAAACCTGTCGTGCTCAAAGATACGTACGTACTTGGATGTATAATCAACATCAACATCCCTTTGACGAACAATATTAGGGTATCACCGTAGCGCCACATGTTAAACTAAAATGTCACAGCTGACGGTTTTTTCAGATATATTTGACCATATACCTCAGTGTATAAAACTTAAACACCCCATTACTCGTTTGATGAAAACTGCTCAACTTAGAATAAGAAAAACGTTCTATGTTTATCATTTAACATAATATAACTTCACTTTCCTACACACGTTAAAGAGGTAGGTCCACATGTTTTTCTTTCTCTTTCATCATTTCACTTTCTTTCTCTTTCCTTTTGATGTGAGAGTTGGAAACAACATTCACATTATGTTACATAAAAGTTTCCTTTGAGTGTCTGGGGAAGGGAATCTGTTTGTTTTTGCAGAGAGGCTGATTCCCCACGATGGGCAAGCGTTTTTCTTCAAATTTTTATGTGATGTGGAGGATTTGGTTTCCCTAATGATCTGTTTGTTTGATTCCCCTTAGGTGTCGTTTGGTACGAGGCATTTTTTAGGATTACCGAGAAATTGAGAGTGATATTCATATTTACCCACGTGTGGTACAAGTTTTTTAAAATTTTCACAGGAATCTGATTTTCCTGAGATTTTATTTTGTGTGTAATTTTTTTTGAAAAAATCATCCAGAAATATCACCCAAGAGGTGGTATTCTAGGATTTATATGAAAAGAGAAAATTTAATACAACTAAACATATGATTAAGAAAATTAACCCAATATTCCTGGAAATATTTTAGTCTACCAAATACCTTTTTGGTAACATTCTCAGAAAACTCATCTTCCCATCATATTCCTGAAAATCGTGATTCTCGGATAAAAAAAATTCTCTACCAAACGCCCCCTAATGTTATTTATTTTCAGAACAATAACCAATTCAATTATTTAAATACAAAATTAATTAACTAAGAAGACGTGCTAGTTTCTTTCAAATAACTCCCATTAAATCCAAAAAAACATGTGATGAAAAAATGTATTTGGTCTAAGTAATGGTTGGATTTGTTAAAACTACTAATATAGAATCATTTATATATATGTGTACATTACATATTTGGTTTGAATTGGTTGCACATATTATCAGAAGTTGTAAGCAAATGGTCACGGGTTTGAACCTCGTACAATCCCCATTTTCTTATAAATTTAAAATGTAAGTTAAAATCAGCACAATATTAAAAAATATAAAATGAAGTTGATGTTAAATTTTCTAATTGAATTAATTTTTTACATAAAGTATTCAGTTTTGTACAATATACGAATCTTAAATCACAAGGAAGATGGAACGTTCCCTCTATTAATTTGTGTCTCACTCTATGTTTATAGGAAGGTCTTTTCTGAATCGGATAATGCCAAGGAATGATGGCTACATCTGAGTTGATAACAACAGCTAGCCAAGCCCCATAGATTATTTAGGTTTGTCACAAAACCGTTAGATACTGAGAACGAAAGCCTGTCAAACTCAAGGCGAGCGTGACAAAGATTAAACACACGAGAGATAGAGAAACCAAAATGGCTAGGATTGGATAGGTGAACAATAAATAAAGAGAGAACATCATATATACAAGTTGGTAGAGTTTGTTACTGACTTTCTCACATTCTTAAGAAGGAAAAATAAAAGTACATCAAAAGTCGTTATACATGAATAGGAAAAATAAAGTGAGAATGCTGAAAATTGACACGAGAGCAGAAACCCATTACTTGTCAAAATTTGCCGGTTGGTCTCTCTCTCTCTCTCAAAAACTTTTCATTTTTTCTGGTAAAATAATTATTTAATCTTTTGTTTGGGTTTTTGATTTCTTGTGTTTTCGTTTTCATGGTTAGTTACAAGTGGGTGCCTAATTGAGAAATTTTAATTCCAACATCAATGTTTTCTCTAACCCAAAGTAATTAGAGAGATTAAATAAAATTAAAACAATTACAAATTCATCATTCTTTGCTATATACGTCTGTATACGAAATGGAGCCTTCTTAAAGATCACGCACAAAAAATGATACATCTACTTTCTTATAAAATGCACGTTATAAACTCATGAGTCATGAAGCCATTACGGGTTTCAGTGAGAGAATCTCTACAAGTTCATAAAAACTTCTGGCCCTCAAATTGAAGTCAAAATCGCTATAATGCTGTATAACTTTTGTGTGCATGTTCCATGTGTAAAGCATCCGATGTCCCTATTGATGGCGCAAATGCCAAAAACTGATCTATAGCCTGGTTGGTGGCATAAAATTGATTTAATTTAACATTAACTAGCTAGTTTTGACATACCCGAATTTGATTTGAACGAAACCTATACGAACCTATTCATTAGCTTAGTTTATTCCACTTTTTTTTTTTTTTATTTTTTTTTTTTATTTTTTTTTTTATAAACGTAGTTCATTCCACTTAATTCTACCTAAATAACGTTTTTTTAAATAATCAATTCTTAAAATCGTCATTTATGTATATTTACAAATTTACTCCAAACTAAATTAACGTTTTTTTGACAACCTATAACAAATGGGGAAAATTTCTATAAATTGTGCTATTCCTTAGTTAAACAGATTTAAAAATAGACTCTTGAAATACTTTATCATGGGTAATATGAATGAGAGGAGGGATATTCTCACTACCAAAATTTTCTACTACCAACTCACTACCTATCTAATTACCATTAGATTAGCATTTTCTCTCTCTTCAATTTTTTTTAACATTCTCTCTTTCATCCAACGGTGATGTGATTGGTAATAAGTTAGTAGTGAGAATTTTTGATAGTTAGAATATCCTGGATGAAAAAATAGAAGTGGAAACTTCAACGGTACTTGTCAAATGATGCTTTATATATAACATAGATGAAGTATTAAAAACTTAATTTCTACGAGTTTTTATCTATATAGTATATGGGTTTAATGTGTGTTATTTAAAAGGACACAAGTAGTTCTGTCCTTTTAGTGACTTACACAGAGTATGACTGGTCATATTGTGTGTAATTCTGAAAAGTTATTTTTTTTTCACTTTACACGTCAGCAATGTAACTTAGGAGAGAGGAAAAAAACTTTTTATATTTACACAAACTTTTGTATATTTTTAAGTAATACTTCTTTTTCCCATAGTATATACTGACCAAAATTTTGAAAGATAGAGAAATATGATAATGTACAACTGTCTCCGATTTGCAATGGGGGAGTATAACAATAATGAATCCACTAGTTGTGACTTGTGAGGTATGTATCTGCATCAAGCATATCTAAGTTTTTCCTTATGTTCTTTTCTCATATACTATCTACTTGAATCAGAAGTTCCCCACCATTCTCTTTAATGTCACACTATCTTTAAATCTCTCCCTCCAAATTAGCCTGATTAACCGATATGCATCTGAACAGCAGTGCCATCTTTTTGCTCACCCATTTTCACACGGACCTTTACTAAGTATAAGCTCAGAGAAATTATCTTGAGAAATTTTAGGAAAATCGTGTCTGATGGATTTTGTTCTATATGGAGAAAAGCCAATTATCTATTTCTCACATCAATGTGACTACTTGCCTAACAAATAAAAGTCCATTAATAAGTGTTTTCTCTATCACAAGCTGCATTATTTAGATAGATAAAAATCATTCAGGCCCACCATGTTGATTGATTCCGACATATCAATTAAAATCTTAACGCACTATTTATCTTGAACTATGAGTAAATCACAGCAATAAAGTATTAATTATTGATGCATAATGCCAATTCAATAAACCAAACTTCAGCTGGTCAATGTAGAATTGACATACAGCTGTTAATGTTACTCCATGTTTATTATATCCTACGTGACACCCTTTTAGCAGAATTACATTCGAAACAAGGAGACAAAATATTTCATTTCAAATCTGCTTTAACGAAAGCAAACAGCTTAACAAACGCGTCATTCAATTGTCAATTTTTCAATTTACATACTCGGAATTCACAAAGAATTGATTTCTTAAAAGAGTAACGCTAGTTACATAGGGAAAACTATTCAAAAGCTCACAAAAGACATTTTATCAAACTCACAAGAGTCACAACAGTACCAGTCGTGGCTTTCTGTACATATAAAACCCAAATCTCTTCTTAATGGGCCTTCGAATGCTAGAAATGACAAACAGGATGGTGAACCAAAGGATGCTGTATGTGATAACAATGAATGAAGTATCAGAAATAGGCCCAAGAGACAAGTCAGCAGGCCAGTTGTTTGGAATTTCCTTCTTACAATAAGGCCAAGGATCCATTATAAAAGAACTTCCTCGTATCAATAACATCATTCAAACTTTAACGGTGCTACAATATTGAATCCAATTGGTTGTTTCACAATATCCAAAATGGCCCGATAAAAGGAAAAAGAAGCTCTTGTATAGTGGATCAGTTTTCATAGCAATTTTTCTGAGCTTTTTCTTTAATCTAATTAGCAGATCTTTTTCCTAAGTTGACAAATTGAAAGGCACAATGAAAACATAGTAATTTCGAAGATATGAATAAAGGAATGGAGGTGATGTTATATATTATTTAATTAAATATCTAATTTAAGTTAATCTTATCTTGACTACATTTTTTATTCCTATCATGGAGATCATTTCCTACTACATATGTAATAGGTACATTTGTCATTAATTAAGTGTCACTTGGATAAAAAAAATATTTTTATCTCCTTTTGGGAAATATCTTCAGTACTACTGTATACTGAAAAAAAAACTCAATGCATCATTTACTTAATTTGTAAATAATAATAATAATTTTTTTTACCATTTTACCCTTCTCTATATGGTTATTTTTCCCTGAACCATCACTTTTTTCTATTTTTAATAAAGTAGTACATACTACAATAGTACCAAAGATATGCTCCTACTTATTGTACCAAAAAAAAAAAAAAATATGCTCCTACTTTTGATACAAGTATGACCGTCCTTATTTTTTATTGGACAAATGTATTAAGTGAATGGTACAATAATAGTAGCATAGATATTTCTCCTATCACGATCTTAGAAACATTATTAAGTGATCATATAATTATTAAGCAAAGGAATTACATTAACAAATGAATGCTTTTATGCGATATATACGTTTTAATGTTTCTACACTGTTAATAAGTTATTTACGTTCTCTCTCAAAGTAACGTCATTTTAGGTTAAAAAATTAAAAAATAAAAATAAAAAAACTATTATAACTTTCAAATAAATTATAATTATAAGAAAATCTAGATTTTTCTCTTAAAACGATATTATTTTGAGTTAAATAAACTATCTAGATGAATCCATAAATATATGTGTTGAAACCATTAACCGTAAAATAAATGCATGTTAGAATTGGATTTAATTGAGAGAGAGAGAGAGACAGGAAAAGTTTCAAGCAGCAGTAGCAACTATCATAAGGCAAACTTCAGAACCAAAAGAAATTTGCACAAGAAAATAAACAACTTGTCAATCCATTTCAAAATTGAAGAACCAAAGCTATTTGCGTTGAAGCTGGTTTACAACTTGCAAACCAGAAAACGCTGCCACCAGTTTAATTGGCAGATTGAAAAAACGCTTGTGTTTTTTTTTTTTAAACGAGGGGCGTGACACATAACAAAAACGGGTTTCTCATGTTGTGAGGTGGCAGCCATTTGATTGAATTGAACTTGAACCCAACCCACAAATTGGAACCTTCCCTTGTTTCCTTCATTTTCTTTTTCTTAGGCGAGTTGACTCAACAACAAGCCCGAGTCATACCCGCTCCCTGACTCGCTGACTCAGTGTTGTTCAGTCTTCTTCATTCACCATGACCCACAAACCCATTTCCGATGACACCCGAAACTGTTGATTCATTGGATCCGAAATAAAAAAAAAATGATGAATGAGGATCATTACGATGTTCACGCTTCCCAAGACGGGGAAATGGAGTCCCTCGTCCTCGACGATTCCGGCCACCTCCAACCGCCGCCGCAAAGCCCTAAATCCCCCTTCAATTCCTTCCTGGACCCACCTTCCTACGCCGACGCAATCTTCACCTCCTTCGATTCCAACGGCCACGACAAAACCCTAGAACTCTCCACAGGATCCAGTTCCGATTACCTCCACATCTCCGTCTCCGATCCCCAGAAGGAGCAGGAACTCACGAACTCCCTCGTTCCCGGCGGCAACACCTACTACACCTACCTCATAACCACCACAACGAACTTACCCGAATTCGGAGGACCAGGGTCCGAATTCAGCGTACGGAGAAGGTTCCGTGACGTGGTGACGTTGTCGGACAGGTTATCGGAGACTTACCGGGGGTACTTCATCCCGGTCCGGCCGGAGAAGAGCACGGTGGAGAGCCAGGTGATGCAGATGCAGGATTTTGTGGAACAGAGGAGGGTGGCGTTGGAGAAGTACCTAAGAAAATTGGGTGCGCACCCTGTAATTGGGAAGAGCGAGGAGCTGAAGGTGTTTCTGGAGGTGAAGGGGAAGCTGCCACTGGCCAAGACCACCGACGTGGCGTCGAGAATGCTCGACGGCGCGGTGAAGCTTCCCCGGCAGCTGTTTGGTGGAGAGGCTGTGGTGGCTGCGGGTGTGGACTTGAATGATGTGTCTCAGCCAGCTAAGGTTGGGAGAGACTTGCTCAGAATTTTCAAGGAGTTGAAGCAGTCCGTTTCCAATGATTGGGGTGGAACCAAACCCTTGGTTTTTGAGGAAGATAAGGAGTTTATGGAGAGGAAGGACAAGTTGATGGAGTTTGAGAACCAACTTAGCGATGTTTCTCAGCAGGTTAGGTTTTTGTTTGTGTTGTTTTGGTTGTTGGTTTACTTGGTTGAATTGAAAAACATTCCTCTTTAAGGGGATTTTGTTCGAAATATTCTCCTTTGTAGAATTGCATTGCCATTTTTGTCATGTGGAATTGAATGGGTTATTGAAGAACTGTGTTGTGTTTCCTTCTTTGAATTCTAGGCTTGATTGTGTTTATCCACATTGGCTTGCAGGCTGAATCTCTTGTAAAAGTTCAGCAAGACATGGGTGAAACAATGGGTGAACTAGGGTTGGCTTTTGTAAAACTCACCAAATTTGAGACGGAAGAAGCCATATTCGATTCTCAGAGAGTACGAGCTGCTGACATGAAAAATGTGGCAACTGCAGCTGTTAAAGCAAGCAGGTTATATCGAGAGCTGAATACACAAACAATCAAACATTTGGTGCGTACAAGTTCTAATGTCTTATGATAGAACGTTTTAGCTTGTATACAAATCTGCCATGGAAACTTTCATTTTGACAGATGTGTTAGCCTTCTAGTATGATCCCTGACACTTTTCGGTTGTTGATGAGTAATATTTTGTTTATGTTACAGGATAAACTACATGAATACCTTGGGACAATGCTAGCCATTAACAATGCATTTGCTGATCGATCAAGTGCTTTATTGACTTTTCAAACACTCTCATCAGAACTATCTTCTTTACATTCACGGGTTGAGAAGCTCGAAGTTGCTTCATCCAAAATATTTGGTGGAGATAAGTCGAGGATGCGGAAAATTGAAGAGATGAGAGAAGCCATTAGAGTTACCGAGAATGCTAAGATTTGTGCAGATAGAGAGTATGAACGAATCAAGGTAACATTTCGCTTATCTTTTTGTGGGCTCTCCTCTCCCTTAGCATCTGTAACTCTGACGCAGCTGTATTCTTGCAACTTTAAGCTACTTTCTCCCTACATATTACTTCCAAAACTGACTTTTCTATATTTTCTTTGGCATACTATACAATTCATGTCTCCATATTTGCCAAATTTTGAAGATGATTGTCTTTATTTTCTTTTATATCATTTGTAAAGTTATACTAGCCTAGGGAGAAAATTTGACACTATATAACTGAGTGACTGAGTTTGGTATTTTCACTAAACTCTAAACTCCCATATACCCCTTATGGAAAATTGAGAATGAGAGCCAGTTAAGTGATCATAAATGATCATAATGAAAATAATTATCGATACACATTGATAATAAATTTGACTTGTTATAATTTGTTTTCACATGATTTTCTTGTTGTCTATAATGCAAATTTATTTATAGACAAGTGTTGGGGCAAAAGAAAAGAAATATTTTGATGCACTTGTAAATGTTTCATTGAGGGCTGCTTCCATCAAAATTGTCAATCAATAGTAGATTTAGTATCATATTTAAACTTCATTTTTACATCTATTGCCATCTTAATATCTAAAATCTAATGTTTTTAAATGGACTGGTTATTGAATCGCTGAAGACATTGGTTCACAGTTCTCCAATCCTACTTTGGTCAAACCAATGATAATTAGAGATGTATTTTTTAATATTATATAATGAATTTGAGTCTAGTAAACAGTCTCTTTGCAAAAGTGTGAAGGTAAGGTTGTGTATAATCGACTCTTATATCCACCTTCACAAAGTTGGAAAGTCTTGTGTATCAGGATATGCAATTTTTTATCCTTTATATAACATGTTAAGTAATAAACTAACACAAAATCATGAGAAATCAATTTTGTGAAATTTTAAATTACCATAAAGGACCATATTATATGTCCTATAAGATAAAACGCTACACTAAAAGGCTAAATAATAACCATTTAATAAATTGTGCATGGATTAAAGCAAAGAAAGGATAACCATTATGTTACCTAGTACTTCAAAGTCCCACATTAGACAATGAGTGAAACATCCAAGCATTCAACATATGTGCTAAGAGGAGTCTATACTTAAGTCACTAGGAGTGGGTTAGTGGTGAGGGGTTTGGGTAGTTTGCATGAGGTTATAAGTTCAAACTTGAGTGCCACCATTCTATCCAAAAAGAAGAGGAAGCTATACTTCTAAGTTCTAAATAGAATAGTGAGCGTAACATTCTAGCATACAATTACAAGTTATCTCTTCCGGTCTTCCCATGCTTATATGTGCGCCTTTGTAGCTTGGCATTGGGCCTTTATTTGGCTCAAAAAAATGTTTTTGGTTAAGTTAAAAATTATATATAACAAAATGGTTGAAATCAATAAACCGCTGGTTTTTATCGGTTTTGCTAGTTTTATACCAGTTCAACTTGTTCTTGGTTCTTCTGGTTTAATTGGCTGAACGAACCTCACACAGGACTAATTCACGGTTTTCTGATTGAACCAGCTGATCCAATCATGTTTTTTAATCTATGGTGAAATCTACAACTGGTTTCTGTAGGACCAAATCTGTATTGATTGATTAGGTAGGTTTGTATAATGTATATATGCAGTTTAGGATCAGATGAAGGTACTGAACTACTGATCATAAAATCTGTTTATATTATTTGCTTCATGTTATATATTGCTTGGGAGAAATTCTTAGATAAGACACATTCGGAGCACTAACAAATGTACCTGACACATCCTGTGAGAAGAGTAGATTTCACACCTGCCCCAAAATACTCTAGCTTCCCCCCTCTCTCTCCCCTTTTTCTTCAATTATCACTTGCGGTGGATATTGGATCTGTTTTCTTCTTTGCTGTTGAGAATGCAATCACTAGGAACTCTGGGTCTGGGGTTGCTACAGTGGAGCTAGGGTGGAACTTATGAGAGTCATATGAGATGAGAGTACTCTCTAGAGTGGGAATAAATTTTTTCATTCTAATTTACAATTTTTATTGAGTTCTGGGAGGTGGAATTCATGCTGGATGGTCTTTTCTTTATTTTTTGCCAATATAAGTTCCAGTTCTTAGGCTCTTAACTACTTGTTTGATTATCTCTCTGCTTTGGCTGTTATTTGTTCTCCAGGTCAATATCTGTAAATATGTATTGTTCATATTAGTTTCAAATTTATATTTCTATAAAAATTGGGTTTAATGGGGATTTTTTTTTATAAAAAATAAAATATTAATTAAAATTTATGTATCCATTGCTGGGAGTTATCTTGGAATATTTTGTCAAAACATCAGGTGTGAATATGGAATGTTTGCAGGAAAACAATAGGAGTGAGCTTGAAAGAATTGACAAAGAGAGGCATAACGACTTCCTAAGCATGCTGCGAGGGTTTGTTGTCAATCAAGTAACCTACCTTCCTTTATCTTCTGTGTTCTGGAAACTGTTACATTTAGATGGCTTGACCATTTATATTTAAGAAAGTAACTATACTACATCATGCATTTTACAGACAGGCTATGCGGAGAAGATGGCAGCTGTGTGGGAGAAGCTTGCAGAAGAAACAGTTACATACTCAAGAGACAGCAGCTAAAATGTACTCGCGGCTGTAAATTTTTGTCTTCGACCTTTTTATGCTGCTTTCTAGGATTGATTCATTAATTTTAAGGTTATGTAGTATAGAGATACTTTTTCACTATATTTGGTGAACTTAATTGTAGCTAATCAGAGTTATATATGCATATACTTTTTTGTTTTTGACACATTTAAGGTTAGTGTTTAGACTAATTATGATGCTCTCAATGGTGGGGTTTGTATCATTCCTTGGTAGGTAGTTTAACTTATTGAGTCCTCTGCTCTTTTTCTCCTCCATCGGTATTTCCAGGGTTACTTTAATTGGATGAATTATGATCTTTTTTTATGTAATAAATTGACAAAATAAAAATAAAAATCGAGGTCTCAATTGACACTAACCCAGCGGACTAAAAGTAAATTTCTCCTGAGTAGTTGTGGTTCCAGTACAATCTTAAAATCTCATTGTCCTTAAAATATATTTTAGCGCCAATCTGGAATAAAAAAGAAGACGACTACTTTTGATGTCAATAGTGCCAATTTTAACGCCTATTGGTTACACTTTCAGCAATTTTCCCATGGTTTACGTACGTATAAAGAAATATGATTTAACACAAACTAGTGAGGAAAACAGATTGTGGACAAGTGCTAAATTCCATTATGAAATGAAGTGTTAAAGAGGAAACACTCGAAGTGATTTAAAACACAGGAGTATGTACAGACACGGGCATTGAACAGGCAAAAATTAATATGAATGAAAGAATAATAGACTCTACCTACCTACCCCCTACCAAGTTTAGCCCAAAACGAAAGGGAAAATGCAAATGGAAAAATTGTACAAATGGTGCTTAACACTTAATTTATTCACTGGTGGAAGGGATGGCTCCATCATCACTAGAAGTGGCTGATATGTCTGGTCTAATCCCTTCTAGCTGCTGGAGGACTTGCTGAACTTCTGGTCGTGCTGATGGAGAAGGATCCACACAATGCAAAGCAAGCTTCAACGTGTTAAGCAACTCATCGCCATTTGTTGAAGCATCTCTCATCAACTCTACATCGAAAACCTCATTTGTCCATTCCTCTTTGACAATAGAGGCAACCCACTGAGGTAAATCCACGCCATTCAAAGCCTCACCAGGTGGCTTACCCGTTAGGAGTTCTAACAAGATGACACCAAGACTGTATACATCAGTTTTTGTGTTTGCTTTCTTAAGCTTTGAAAGCTCAGGTGCTCGGTATCCCAATGCTCCAGCAGTTGCAATCACGTTAGAATTAGCAGCAGTTGTCATCAACCGAGAAAGACCAAAATCAGCTATTTTAACATTTGTATTCTCATCAAGCAACACATTGCTGGACGTAAGGTTCCCATGTATAATGTTCTCGTGGGAATGAAGGTAAAACAAGCCACGAGCCATTCCCTGTGCTATTCTCATCCTCGTTGGCCAATCAATGGCTGTTTCATGCCCACGAGCTGCATAAAAATGAAAAACACCAAGTGTTAATAAATTAAACCAACATTGTACCCTCAAACAAACAAGCATCACCATAGCCAAAACTTTGCAATATCAAAATTCTAAAGAAACTTGGGATACATCACCCCAAAAGCTAGCTCAAAGGGTGGGAGTGCCCAAGGCCTTATAAACCCCACATTAGTTGTTCATCCAACCAATGTGGGACTATATATCTCAACACGCCCCCCTCACACGAGAGACTATATATCTCAACACCGGCGAGACTCTAATACCATGTAAAGAACCTTGGATACACCACCCAAAAGCTAGCTCAAAGGGTGGCAGTGCCCAAAGCCTTATAAACCCCACATTAGTTGTTCATCCAACCAATATGGGAAAGAAGCTAGACTATCTACACTTACCATGTAGGAAAGAAGCTAGACTTCCTTTAGGGATGTAATCAAAAACCAGAAGCTTTTCTCCTTTGGGTCCCAAGTAATATGCTCTTAGTGCCAAAAGATTCTGGTGTCGAATTCTCCCTAGAACACTAACTTCGGATTCAAATTCTCTCTGACTTTTAGTGATCTTTTCCCTCAATCGTTTCACTGCAGCTTGGCTTCCATCCTCTAATGTAGCCTTATACACTGTTCCATAGGTGCTCTTTCCCATTATCTCCGCTGTTGCACACAAGAGATCATCAGCCGTAAAAGCTAGCGGTCCATCAAAATGGACTAGTTTACCACCAGCTTCACCACCCCCTTCAGCTTCACCGGCAACCGCGGAAGGGACTCCTTTTTCTGTCCTGGTAGCAGCTCTCCCTGTGGCCTGGCCACCCTCTTCATTTGACGTTGCTCTTTTTCTGATCAGGCAGAAGAGCAGGATGCAGCAAATTGTTACCATGACTACAAGGAGCACTCCTGCTGCTATGAGAATTATGTCTTTGGTGCCTAGTTTCTTATGAAGGTGGTGTTTTGATATTTCAGGAGGTGCAGCAAGGACTCCTTGTCCTTCACCAGGAGCTGGCGAGGGACATGGGGTTGAAGAGCTGTATCCACATAGTTGAATATTTCCCACAAATGAGCTTGAGTTAAATTTCTGGGCGAGCAGGGTTGGAACTGAACCAGAGAGGTTATTATGAGAAACATTGAAGAAATTAAGAATACGTAGATTGTCAAAGGAGACTGGAATTTCTCCACTGAGATTATTAAGTGACAGATCAAGCTGTGTAAGCGTTGAAATGTTTCCAATACTTTGAGGAATGTGGTCACTAAATTGGTTTCTGCTCAAAATTAGAACAGAAAGGTTATGGAATCTGCCTAAAGCTTCTGGGATTTGATTGCTTAGGTGGTTGTTTCCTACATTCAACACAGTGAGTGAGGACAAATTAAAGAGAGTGGAAGGAAAGCTTCCATTCAAGGCATTATTAGAAAAATCCACTCTCTTAAGCCTAGAAAGGCTTCCTATTCTATTAGGTATAGCTCCACTAAACTGGTTATGACTAAGAGAAATCTCTTTTATACCACTTAAGCTGCCCAATGAAGAAGGAATTCTTCCAGTGAAGAAGTTATGATCTAGAATCAGATTTTGAAGCTGACTACCACCCCATGAGTTAGGGATAGAGCCTGAGAGATTATTGTGTTGAAGAGAAAGAAAGGTAAGAGAAGTTAAGCGAGTTAGGGAAGCTGGTATTGGACCAGAGAAGGAATTGAAGCTCAAGTCAAGCCAATAAAGCTTAGTGGAGTTCCCAAGGCTATCAGGGATTGACCCTGTGAGCATATTGTTACTGAGGTCTAAAGACTGAAGCAAAGGACAGTAACCTAATGAAGGAGGGATGAACCCTATTAACCTATTGTTGAAGAGTTGAACCCCTCTTAGATTGAGAAGAAGTCCCAATGCTGAAGGGACAGAACCACCAATTTGGTTATCATGAAGACTAAGCTTTCTAAGACCCTGAAGTTGGCCAATCCTCTCAGTAATATGTCCCTGCAACCCTTTCCATGGAAGGTCTATTACAATAACCTGTCCCTGAGCACACTTAATACCAACCCAACTTCCAGAACAAGCTCCATAGCCACTGTCATTCCAGCTTCGCAAGAAGCCTTTGGGATCAACTAACTCTTGCTTGAATGCTTGAAGTGCTAAGAAGTTTGACTGTGTCACAACCACTCCATCCCAACGCTCTTCACCCAACACTTGCTTCACTGGGAACAGAAGAAACCACAAGCAGAAAAACAACCGGAAAAAGTAACGTGGGTTGTGGTAGATATGGTGATGCCAATGAGAAGAAGCATTTCTCATCCCAAGTTGTAAAATCTGACAAGGGCAATAATGGTAAAAAGTCAGACTTTTGTTCTCCATTACAATAAGATGAATAGAAGAACCAATCAATGGAGCAAGAATTGAACTAAAACATAACAAGAGGAAAATAAGATTACTTGATTAGTCTTCTCTCTAGTAGTGTCCATAAGACACTGTGTTTCTATTGTGAGAAGAGAGAGAGAGAGAGAGAGAGAGTACACAAGGATAAAAAGATCATAGAAATGAAACAGAAGAACAACAGTTGGATAAGGGTTTTGTAGGAGAAGAGGGTATACACAAGGAATGGGAAGAGAGAGGAAAACTGAGGAGGAGCACGTGACGTGACGCGTTGGTCACATAAGGTTGTGTGTGTGAGTGGGGGCGCGTATTAAGGAATCTTGTGTTGGGAAGAGAGAGCAAAATTGTCAGATGCGTGGTACACGGCTTTTTCATTTGCTTCTTAGTTTTCTTTCTAAGACAAACGGCTAGTTTTTCCTTACGAGATCATATGCACATTTATTTGTTTGTTTTTTTCTTCACTTCTTCTGTTCAATGTGGATCAGGCTCTCGAACTCCTCCTTTATTGCCTGTCCGCACCCCAAAGCCCAACGGCTATTTCTTCTTCCTCTCTGCTTTGTAGGTCCATCCCTTTTATGCATTATTCAGTTCCAGACCAATAAATTACAAAATGCAACGAAAGGACACAGTTACCCCCGTTACATTTGAGTTTAGAAGTTGACGTGGTTCCGTGTCAATTGCGACAAAATATATGTATAGAATACATTACTTTAAATAGAGCATCAATACTTTATTTTTTTCTTCAAATAAAAGACAGGTCCATTAGTATTCAAAAGAAAGGTAATTTTTTGCGCATTAAATGATGTGCTCATTTCAGAAAACAATCAAGTAGGTAAGCGCAATTCATATTGTAGAGGTCGTGGAATATGAGATGAGTTATCGTCATCGTGTTAAATGGGTTCGCTAGCTATTGGTCCACAACCGGTTCCCATAAAGCACATTAGGACAGCCTCTGTCCCTTGACACCTTGTTCTTGTCCTTTCTTGGAGATGGAGATTAAGCGACATTGACCAATATGCCACTCTTGTAAATAGCATTTATCTATATGTCACATTCCAATCAAATTTTGTTAAAATACACCAACAAGTAAAAATGAACTAGACACGTGGCAGTATTTGCATGAGCAGCCATCTCCCTCAGCAGCCCAGTGAGAATGGCAGGTACTAATACATGACAAAAGTATAGAAATTCTTACTAGGTAGTCCAGCAAAATTAGCCATATGGGCAGCTTTTGTAGATGTGGTAGTTTGTCACATTGACTAGCCATCTCACTACATAACTCAGGTTGTCCATACAAACGCTGTCATTTGCTTGTTCAGTAAAGAGAATCTAACGTGACATTTTGTTAAAATTTGATTAGAACATGACAAAGGTCCCGAACTGTGACATACTGATCAAGGTCCCAAACTGTGACACTTCAGTGGAGTGGCGTATTGTTAGTTTTGATGATCCATAATTGATTGATCTTTCAAAAAGACTTCTTAATTGACGAGCGTGATACGATTAATGCAAAGATTAGAGGTCACGTACGTTATTGATGTGATTGAAGTAACAATAACATTTTGTTTGGTTTGATTCCGAATTTTCACAAATAATGTTTTCAATTTAGATTTTTCAATTAAATGATTTGTGATAAATGATATTAAAAAAATTAATTTTTTAAGTACATAAAAAAATGTTAATATGTAATAAATGGTCCATTAAAAGGAAAAAAAAAAAAGAGATTATCTTTTGAATAGGGATGTAATTGAGTCAGCCAACAGAGACATAAAGCTCGTGTTTAAATGGTCTATTTTGGCAATTCCCTCCACAACCAGATTGCATGGTAAGCTTGCCCCATCAACATTTTGTTTCATCCAATTATCTTTTGAGTAGTACTGCATTTTAACGATAAGCAGCTAATTCCTTCTTATCTGCTGCAATATTATAGGTATTTCTCTTGCTAAACATTATTGACCACAAAACGAATGGCAAGTAGAAAACTATCAGTTTCTAACTTTAACCGTAAACCACTACTTGCAAATACCTTCTAACCTTCTATTTAAAGCCCATTTCTGGTTTTATACTATTGTGTGTGTAAGAAAATTTATTGTATTATGTTAAAGGATAAAATGAAACCTATATTTAAATCTCATTTCTGATACTAATTGTCATACTTTACCATCTCTGTTGTTCTTGACGGTATAACATACTAATACACAATAAGGCTTTAAAATATAAATATGTACGCAATACACTCCAGCAATGATCTAATAGTGTCTTTATCGGCAAAAATATGACGATGCAACCTCATACAACACGTATGTGATGAATAAAAACTGCTCTTCAAAGATACTAAATTTTAGGGGTGTGCAAAATAACCAAAAAACTAAACCGAACCATGAACCAAACCCAAACCATTCTTAAAATAATCTATTTTTAAAAATCAGTTCATGAACCGAACCAATTTTTAAAGAACCAGCTCATAAACCGAACCATTTTGAACCGAACCAAACCGTTTTCAAACCAAACCAAATTAATTTTTATAACTTTATTTTTTAAAATTTTATTTTTTTCTTTTCAAAAGAAGGGGAACACTGACCAAAATGCCGTTGTTCACCAAATTTTTATCCCAAATGCCACGCAAACAGTGTTATTTTTTCAATATACCACGTGGGCAAGTTCACTGCGCACCATAGCGAACTTAGTTTGTTGACATGTCACGTTTCTAGTGGCTAACAAGTACCAAGTTAAAAAAAAAATATATACCAAGTTCGTTACATTGGGTAACGAACTTGGTGTTCAGTAAAAATGTGACATATCAACAACTGAGTTCGCTACGGTATCCAGCGAACTTGCCCACATGGCATATTGGAAAATAACACTATTCACGTGGCATTTAGGTAAAAAACATGTGGCATTTAGGTAAAAAACATGTGGCATTTAGGTAAAAAACTTGATGAACAGTAGTATTTTGGTCACCATTCCAAAAGCAGTTTTGAACCGAACCGAACCATTTAAACCAATTCGGTTCGGTTTTTCAAAAAATCCGGTTCGGTTTTTCAAAAAATTCAGTTCGGTTTTAAAAAAAATCCAGTTCGATTGGACCCATGCACGTCCCTACTAAATTTTATATCTTGAAGTGCTTCATTATAATTCATTAGAAGTCTGATAACATGCACAGATAAAAAACGAAGTAATGAATATGTTAGAATTAAGAAGCAGTAACTGGAAAATTCAAAATGAGAAGATTCTAACCTCCAAAAAGATGCTAAACACTCTTACAAACTAAAGATCATGGGTATGTTATCTTGAATATTATGGAAAAAGAACACCAATAAAATGATATTTCTAACCAAGGCTTCTGGCTCTGCAGGACAATTAGTTAGTCTACAAGTCATCCAACTTAGAATTCAAAAGGCCCACAACCTAATATCCCATTCTCCCATAAGTTGTAACATGACTTCGGTGGCTACAGGCTACTACGACCCTCAAAAGCAAAATCACAGACCACCAAAACATGTTACCGTCTTAGACTCTTACAGACATGCAGGCAAAAAAACAGAGAACCATTACCGGTTCTCTTAACATCATTGAAAATACAGACAAAACTAGCCCAAGCTGTCAACCCCCTGAATTTATTAATGCACCAAACTCATCCAGCCATTGCATCCAAAAGAACACTTCCACTAAGAAGTGAATCTATATACAAATAAGAAGCCATTTAATTTTCCTTGTTTAATGGGGGCTTTACTACACTTACAATCCAAAAATAAAAATCATAATTTCTTCCTACAACCGAAAGCCCCACCTTTCTAAACCCGGTTCACCTATATTATAATCAGAATTCAGAGCCATAGAAGGTTTCCAGAAAGATAAGTTTTCTGGACATGTCAATTAGAACAAGAACGCCATATATAACTACAATTGACAGCAAAACAGGGCACATTTCACGGGAGCCTATCGTGTATGACAAATTAAAAAACATGCCTGATTTTCTGAATCTCTGGTTCTGATCAAAGAATAAAAATGGGTTAAGTATGAACGCGAAATAAAAAGTGCACATTCAAATATAGCAAAAATTTGATGACTAAACTGCATCAATTGAGAGCACAATAATCTCTAGGTATACAAATATTACAGTACCAAACCCTAAGCAATTTGCTTTGGATCTCTAAAGCCAAAGAATCTCGTAACAATTTCAATTCAGCAAAATACAAGAAGATACGTCGAACCAACCTCAGAACAATCCATCGGACACAGAGGTCGTCCAGATCCAGCCGTTTACACGCGCGAGACAGCCGGCGCAGCGGCCGCAGCGGCAGAAGAGGCGGCTCCGCCGAGGAACGAGAGGAATCCAGCACTATTCGGCTCTTGATCGTCAAGAAACAAATCCTCAGGCACTCGAAAAGCACCGTGGGCGCACACGATCGCCAAACCAACCATCAAAGCGGAGATCAACAGCGATCCGACACTAGTGAGGAAGATGACGAACACCGTGAGCACCCCCAGGATCCCTAGGGTTTCGCGATCCGCAAAGGTTCGGCCGAAGAGGACGAGTGGCTGATCGGAGGGACGGAAGAGGTAGAGGAAGGACCATGATCCGAGCAGGCCGAAGAGGACGAGAAGCGAGAAAGGATGAGTGATCAGAGACACGGCAAGTGCGAACGCGATTAGGGTTAGGTAGTTCACGCGGAAGTACGAGAAGTTCTTGCGGATCCGAGAGTACGCTTCGGTGAGGTTTTCTGGCCGGGACATGGAGGTCCGGTCAATGAGCTCCGACCACGGGCGGCGCTGGGAGAAACCGTAGCGTAGGGAGGAGGACATGCGCGAGATGAAGGCACGGAAGGCCGGCGCAGAGATTGACGGCTGAGACTGAGATCCGGCGGCGGCGGTGTTGGATTGGGAGCTAGAAATGGGGAGCGTCGGTGGAGAAGACATGGTGGCGCGTGAATCTCCAATTGCCGCGCGTGGCTACGGAAGAACAGATACACGAGGCAATGGAGAGTCCTAATTGGGCCTTTTGAGGCTGAGGCTGAGGGTGATGTTTCTATATGACGGTGTCGTTAATTGCTATAAAATGCATTTGCTAATATGGGATGGGCTGAAATTATTTACAGAAAACGAAAAGAGAAGAAAAAGTATTGGAATAAAAAAATTGTGAATAACATGTTTTAAATAACATGCTAAATAATGATAGATGTGAAATAAATTGAAGGGCAGCCACCCATTTTATGTTAACTTTTTTACAGGAATTGTGGATTTGAAAAATTGTATAATTTTATTAAGAAATTAAAAAATAAAGGGGAAAGTTTAAAAAAATTATAAGCAGCTAAAAGTTGAGCACCACATGCTCTTTAAAAAAAAGTAAAAATCAAATTCATGTTGTTTTGCGTCAAGTTTGCGTTTTAAAAAATAGATTTAGGATAATGTTTTAGGACTCAAAACTTTTAAAAAAATAGAAGAAATTTTTTAGCATGTTTTTACTTAAAAATATATTTTATATAATGTCGTAATATTTTTATACTAATATAATTCCGAGAATTTATTTTAGACCGTTATAGTTAACGACTTCGTTTGGGGACTTTTGAGAATAATTGCGTAAATCTATTTTTTATTTTATTTTATTTCTCTCTTGTATTTTTCTTTAATCTAATTTTTTAATTAGGATTTACTTTTCTCATTTTGCTTGTGAGAAGTTGAATTTCCTACCGTAACAAATTCAGCTACCGGTCCCTTTGTTTTTTTAAAAAGAATGCATATTTATCTATATATTTATGGCAGAAGACAATGTTCTAAAGCAACTTGTATTTTTCTTTAATTTAATTTTTTTAATTACTCCAAATCATATGATAGATGAACTCAAAACCTATGCTATTTGAAAATTATAAAAAACATATGCATAATTATGTTTCTTTTAAAATTAAAATTTAAAAGAAAAAATATGATATTTGTCAATTAATGAAGAAAAATAAACACAAAAACTAAAACACTTTTTAAGAGAATATATTCTAATTTAATAAATATACTCGGATAAAGAAGATTTTCTACTTTGTTTTTGTAGTGTCAAAAATAATTATATATAAAATTATAAAAGACATATGCATAATTATGTTTCTTTAAAAATTAAAATTTAAAAGAAAAAATATGATATTTGTCAATTAATGAAGAAAAATAAACACAAAAACTAAATTTTTTTTAAGAGAATATTTAAATAAAAAAATATTTTTTTGTGTCTACCTCTCTCTTATAAAGAAGATTTTCTACTTTGTTTTTGTAGTGTCAAAAATAATTATATATAAAAATAATATAATGTGGACAATAAATTTAAAAGAATTAATCTCGTATAACTAGTTTAAAAGTTCATGTTCATTTGACATGTAAGTAGGTACACCATTACAAGTTTAAATTTTAATTATATCAATCACTCGAGTTTAGAGTATAGAAAATATTTGTGTGAAATCCTCTAATTCCAAAGATTATAAAAATATTTGAGTGGAATCTCTAATTTCAAACACCATTTTGCCATAAATTTTTGTAAAAAAAATCTAAAAAGGTTGATTGGTTTTTTAGTACAATAATGATAGTGGAGTTCAAACTTATATTCTAACGTAAAGTTTCAAATCATCTAATCATTAGCCTTAATACCAGTTGCTTACAAAAATTTACTAAAAAAAACCAGTTGCTTAAAGGTTCATTGGTTAAAATATTAATATTACTCCTCGACACAAAACCAAAGACAGGACAGGACTATCCCTTTTTGTTTCATTTTTTCGTGATAACTTTTAGAGCTTTGAATCCTCTTATTTCTAAGTTGGAAGCTACTTATAAGCTAAAGTAAAAAAAAAAAAACTTAAAAAAAGAAGTTAAAAACTGTTTGCAAATTACATAAAAATTTTAGCTTAAAAATTACTTAAAAGCACTGAAGCACATATTTCAAGAAAATTATCTTTCTCTATCTTTATCACTTTTCATTTAAAAAAAAGCACACAGATAAAAAAATATATATAAGAGCTTAAAAATAAGTCATCCTAGGAGCTTTTAACAGCTTTTTTATTCATTATAAAAAAAGAACTTTTCATTATAAAAACTTTTTCCAAAATCTGTTTCGCCAAACTTATATTATAACTTCTGATCGTTTAAAAAAGAACACCACTCAAATGTCCAGACACAATCTCAAGCGTTTCCCAAAATTTATTGTGCCAATTATTTTTGGGTTTGGTTAATTCATAAGCCCATTGAATTGTTCGATATCCTTTTGTAGATTACACATGCTATGAGACAACCTTAAACACACACACATGACACATGCTATGAAAGAAATAAGGCCCAAACTACTTATGTGCAAGACTAGTGGATCTTGCATAAAGTTAATATTTTATTTTTTTTCTAGAGTACGATAATGCATCATTTTAAGAAAAATGAAAAGATTGTTGAATTTAGGTGCGTCTATGGGCTATGGCCCATTGACAAAATATTATCTTCATGTGTAGAGTTCGAGGTTTTTCCCATTTCGGTTACGTAGACTCCATGAACCCCCATATAGGTTGGCCATTTATTTTCGCACATTGTCTATGAAAGTATCTTGCAATGCTCGTTTCGGTTTTTTCAACAATTCTTAAATAAGTAATTTTGGAAATGGATCATCTCATGTGTAATTTAACATGTCACGTGGGAGGATCTTAACCATTAATAATTAAATCAACAGTGATGATTGTGTAACTTCTTATTTTTATATTTTTTTCTCCTCCTTTATCACCATTAACTCATTCATGTATGATTATGATTGCACCACATGACATGGTCATGTTAATTAGCACAGTCCATTAATTTTAGTCTGTTTGAATTATTTGCGTTTCTAAAAAATATTTTTTTATTACATTGAATAGCTGTTCAAACATACAAATCTTAAAAAAAATCACATAAAAATGTTCTAAGAAAAACCAACATAAACCCGTTCAATATCCATTTGGCCCAAGTTTAAGATAATGTCCGAATTTGTTAACGTCAACAAGTCAATGCGCCTAAATCATAGCCAGGTATCGTAACAAAGTAGTTCCTTGTGTATACAACAATAACACCTATTTTTTCAAAGTGGGAATATTTTAAACATGTAAGGTTTACCGATACGAATACGTTGGTGGATTAGGCAACAAAGCAGTACTCGAAGCATTTATGATAGGTTGCTTTCTAGCTTTAAAGAGAAATTAAAGTCAACAATATACCTAGCATCTGATGCTTCTTGGGCTATTAACCAATGCAACATAATTTTTTGGTACATCAACAACAATTTATTAAAGCAACGGAGTCGTTTTTTGGTACATCAACAACAATTTATTAAAATAACGGAGTCGTTATGTGTGCAAACGTAATTTCACATAACGGATAACATGAAATTGTGTCATTTTCATGCACTGATACGCAGCAGTTCAATTAATAAATTATTTGATATATTATTAATAATTAATTATTATGTTTAATGATATGTTATTAAAATTATGTTTTTAATTCATTAATTATTTTTTATGACATGTGTTATTTTTTATTTGGGTACTTTTTTTTTTATAGTAAACAAAAGAATAAATAATCACCTTGAAGTTTTAGTTTTTGTAATTTGGTACCACAAACTTTTAAATATTTTTATTTAACTTCTAAACTATGATTGTTCTACCAATTGATCCTCTCGTCCAGTTATTAATTGATTTAATTCATATATATTTTAATTCTTAATAAATAAATATAATATAATAGTTAACGATTATAAAATATATAATGATTCAAAATAAAATATATATTAAATTAAATAAGTTTTTTATATTATTAAATATTTATTTGATTTTTTAATTTATAATTTATATTATCTATTTATCAGTATTAGCATAAATATTTATTAATTTATAATATGAATGTAATAATCATATACATAAATTAGTAAAAATAAAAAAATGAATAAGATAGGATTAGGCCCCAAAAATATAATTATTAAAATTAAAATTAAAGTAAAAAAATATTCAAATGAAGAGTTAAAATTGTACTACGGCAGAAGTCCTGTGCTTAGTAGTTTAACATTAATTAGAGAAAAAGAAGGATTAGTGAAGTAGTCTTTAATTGAGAGAATAAATGAGAATATTTTAAAAATTCGTAGTACCAATTCCTAAAATATCAAAAGTTTGGTTATATATTATTTTTCCTATTATAAATAATAAAAGCATCAGCTTAAAAAAAGTGTTATAAAAAATAATTAATGTTAATTATAACAGAATTAAAAATATGAATTTAGAAATAAATAAAACATGAATTTAAAAGTATATCATTTATTACAATAAATAATTTTTAAACAATAATATATCAATTAATTTATTATATTAACCGTTGCATATTCGCAAGGTTCAAATTTACCTTAATTAGCTTTACACTAGTTGCCGGAATATGCAATTTTTTTATATTAAAAGTCACGTGTATATCTTGCACGTCCCATTATTTTGGTAAATTATTTTTAAAAATTATTATTTTAATCTAAAAGCGTGAACTTTTTTACCTAAGTAGTAATTAATTAATTATAATGTGTCTTTTAAGTACCTGGTGAGTATAGTGTATTGAAGAGCTAAAGAGTTCACCTTTTAGTTATTTTTGTGTAAAACTAATTTACATAATTATTTAATATTATGGATGGTGGCATTATTAAAAGAATTTCATTTTTTACACAATTGTTATCATAATATTTTTTATTTTAATTAGATAGCGTCTCAGTTAATATATACACAACTTAGATTAATCTACATTTGTGGTCCGATAAAAAATTATCCAATTCGGTCGCTGAAACTAGAGAATTTAAAAACAAATGCTTGTCCTGAGTTTTTGGCATATTTAAGATTTCAACCTGTAATTATATATGTCTATTCACACAAGACATATTCATTTATTAATAAGCCAATCTATTTATCTTATCATAATTAAATAAGAAGAAAGTTATAGTTACAACTTTTTTTTATAACCTCTTACAACCATATCTTATCACTGTTGATTTCCGCCAATCAACGGTTATCATTTTTTCAAATCAAACTCATTAATTAATTATTAATTCATAATAAATGATAATTGTTGATTGGCGAAAATCAACAGTGATAAGATATGGTTGTAAGAAAAAAATGTCGTAACTATAACCTTCCTCATTAAATAATAAGACTACAAATAATTAAATAATAATACAAAAAAGTTTTATTTTAACAGTAAAATATACAAATGAGTTGGAAAATACATGCATTTGGGCATAGTGTTCACAAGCATGCTCATTGATCATGGTCCAAATCTTATCCATGTTCTGTTCTATTGGGCTGAATTAATTGCTTGTCTAAGCGCGATAAGATTCTTATATTCCAAACCGTCATATCTCCGGTCCATATATTCCTCATCAACATCTTTTAGCTTTTTCATCTATAGAAATTCCTTTATGCACATAATTTAAAATAATTGACTATTTTCCTTGTTTGGCAGTCTCTCTCCTCTAAAGTTTTCTATATGCATTAGAGTTTAGTTAGGTAGGTTACAGAATAGAGGAGTTCTTTACTTCTTTCCATCATAGTAATATAGAGAGCATAACATATAAATTATATAATACAGCTCGAATTCGTTAAGGTAAACCTCTAAGCGATTCAATACATTTGTTTAATCCAAACACAACTTCATATCATGATACATATAATCTGATCAAAAGTAAGTTGATATTTGCTTAAATTAAGATAAACTAATAATCATCAATTATATTAATATAAAATATTATCAGTTATATAGTTTTTCCTAGTGGCAGCTGCAGTATATATGTAATACCCCGATCTGTCTCAATAAAATAGTGAGAAGTGACGTACACTTACAATTTACCTTGGTAGGGTCGTCCCTCATGATTCTCCACTCTATGACGAGAAAAGGGAAAATGTTAACACAATAAACAATTTACGAGTTTGCACTGTTAGTAACAGACATTGCATCGCATACGAATCTGCATTTCAACTCAAATCTTCTTCCTAATATAGACTATATGTTCGTTACTTAAGCACTATCAACTTAACTATGATTTTCATGCTTGTAGGTAAAGAATCGAATATCCTTATTATGAATGCTATGATTGATCCCCTCTCTCTTTTTTATTTTATTTTACCATAATGTACCCCCACTCACATGATAAAGTTGTCATATACACTCACCCAAATCTGTAAATTGATTACCCCTTTATTGTTTTTATTATTGCTTTTGTAGGTATGCTAAAGCCATGCATTTTAGACAATTAGCACATGTACATGGAAATCATTATGGAACACAAAAAACCAGTTATTCTCATGTACAAGTACAATTAACCATCTTTGCTTCTTCAAGGTGCCAATCTTCGTACTAATCATATGCACTACTTTTGACTTTCCTTGCCCAACAAGAATCTTTGCTTTTTCATCCGTTAAATGGAGTCTCCAAATATGTGAAGCCCCACTCCATAGCACCCATACAGAGAATCGAAGTTAAGTTTCTGCCATGGCTTATTGCAGATTTCCTGATGTGTTTTGCTGGATTCAGAACCTTCCACCAATCTCAAAATGGAAAACAGGTTCCATGTCCCTGAGCATATGTTCTTTAAACTCATCCCAACCATCTCTTAACTTCACCATAGCAAAAAACAATCAATCCTCTAAACTCTCTTTTGCCATTGTCGCAGACTTTAATATCCCTATCTCTCTTTGGACCTCAAAACCTTTCAATCCTAGTCATAAAACCATGAAGTTAATTGATGAAGAAACCATTTCTGATCTCCTTGTTAATTTCACAGAAGACATCCTTCATTATGGCTCAAACAAGAATAGTCCCTTCATCAAAATTCCAAAACTTGATTCCATTTCCAACTTTCCAGACATTTTCAATCTTGCTTTCCTCACTCTATTCTTCCTAGTTTGCATATATGAAGCCCCTGCTGATCTTCGTTCTCGATGTCTTAACATTTTGAAAGATCACTTGGCTGGTTGTCAATCAAGACAAGCATCAAAGTTGCTGATGAAACTCTTGGGTTCTAACTTGGAAGAGCTGTGGATGCGTTCCATAAACCTTGCAATTACAAATTGGATTGTGGAACTCCAAGAAGCACATCACAGCACCTTCAGATCACCATCTCCTCTATTTTCTTATGCTTTCTCTGCATACGGGCTGTGGAAAGTTCAATTATACTGTCCTGTCATAAGCATGGATCTTGAGAATGCAAACAACCATCCTGCTGATGAGAGACTTCAATTCTCTCTCAAATATCAACAACTTGAAGGTGTTCTTCAGTTCAATCACAAAGTCATAATCAAAGAGAAGTGGGTCGAAATCATGGTCAACATTGACAACATAAGGTAATTAAGAATATCATATATCCAATCAAAAGAGAATAATAACATGTAAGACCAATTAATCATCTTAGTTAAAGAACCACTACAATCCAAAACTTTAATGTGTTATATTATACACACTGTCACGCACCCCCTGGATATGACACAAGCCCATTTTTTTGCCTTATGTTTTTTCTTAATTCTAATGAAAGTGGCGGCGGTGAGGTCATCGAGTTTTGAAATCACTCAAACTTTGATATTAAGGTGTTGGGTGAGGGTTTTTTTAATGATTTATACTATATTCTCTAAATCTTAAGATGTTGGGTGATGGCGTCATTTAAAAATTATATATTATATTCTTTGGTTGTGACCAAGCAAGAGTATACATTCCCGTAATCTTAAAAAGGAAAAAAAATAGTTGATCATTAGCCTATAAGAAAAAGAGAAACAGTTACTATTATTTGCTTTATATCTGTATATATGGGAGTGATTTTTATTTTTATTTATTTTTTATCATGTTCAATTAATTTAATATTTACATTTCTGTCGACAGATGTGATGTTTTCAAACTGGTAGATGAAACTCTAATGAGAGAAAGAGGAGCTGGTGCAGCTGAAAAATATTTTCCTTCAAGAATATCATTGCAACTTACCCCCACCCTTCAAAATCAAGTGTTGAGCGTATCAGTTGGCAAATCCTCGGAGAACCCACGAATAGAGATTGGTATGGAAAAAAGTATAGAAGCTTCATTTGAGCCACCTAATCCCTACATGGGACTTAATGTATCAGTTGGAGAGTCCACAACCATGAGTTTAAAGCCCTGGAAATTTGAGGAATCCGTTTATGGGTATAGTGCAAATTTGAATTGGTTTCTTCATGATAGCATGGATGGCAAGGAAGTGTTCTCGTCAAAGCCTTCAAAGATTTCATTGATTAACCCAAAGTCATGGTTCAAAGACAGGTACTCAAGTGCTTATCGTCCTTTCACAAGGCAAGGAGGGGTTATTTTTGCGGGTGATGAATATGGAGGAAGTGTGTGCTGGAAAGTAGATAAAGGTGCTATAGGGAAGAAAATGGAATGGGAGATAAGGGGTTGGATATGGTTAACATATTTGCCTAACAAGCACAAGACATTCTACCATGAAACAAGGAGGTTGGAGTTCAGGGAAATAGTCCACCTCAACATTGCTTAGCTTAACATCTTCTCGCTTCCTCACTTGCAAGATAGAAATGAAATCATCTTGGTCATGTTTTATAAATAAATATTATTACTGTTGATTTATTTTTGAATTTTATTGAACAAGTAATTGTAATTGTTAAGAAAATTATGAAGTGAAATAATAGTGGTTTGTTTTATATACTTTTCGCATATGTATTCAAGCTAGTTGATGATAATGATTCATGTAACCATTCCGATCCGAATGGTTTCACAAAAAAAAAATTGGTACCAAAAATAGTTACATGATTAGAGCGTGACAATTTCCGTTAAACTCACGGATAATTTTTAGGGACAAAAAATGTGCTTGGAACTAAGTTGGATGTGTCCATTGGAACTTTTCCTATCAAGAGACATTTGATACAAAAAAAAAAAAAAAAAGTCACATCATTTAAGTCTCACAATTTTCATCGATGTTTGATTGAAAATTAGACAGAATGAGTGAAGACACAACTTTAGAAAGTTATGAACTGTGTTGCGCACTTTTTAAGTTGGAGGGAAAAAATTTAAATTTTCTCATAATATAATGAGTTTTTGCTAAAAAAAATCTTTCATGCTTCGAGAATATGAAATAACTTTTACTCCGTATCACTAAATGTGTGCTACATTAGGAAATCGTTTTCCCCTACTTTCCAATGCTAGACCTAATGTGACAAGCCTTTAATACTACAAACTACAAAGCAAAATAATTTGTTTTGTACTCTGAAAATTCCTAAATTCTCTTTTGATACATAAATATTCAATAAATTTAACATCTCATGTGTTAATATATTATGTAAATAATATATCTAACATATAATTAGAATAATAATCTAAAATAATTTTACAAGCGGTGACGGTATATCCAAAACAGATTACAAAGACTCAGAATTTTGCACCCAAAGACTAACTCATATAAAACATGCGATTTGCATTCATCATGTAACAATGATACAACAAAGTTTCCTACACACATAATATTTTGTGGGGCCGCATTTTTTAAGCAATAAAAAAAATTAAGGCATGTAAAACGAATCTCTATAACATTACAAAATAACTTTTCCTACAACACAACTCTTATAAAACCTGGGATATATGTATCTCATTTTAGATAAGAGAATCAATTTTTCTGTACACACACAAAAGAATGGTGAGTTTTTTTTCTCCTTTTATTTGTGGACCCCACTTGTGATTTTATTTCTACAATATAAAATCATTATTTTCCTACAATACAATAAAAGTATTTCCCTAAAAAAATACTAACAAATAGTTTAGCTATATACAGTGGTTCAAAAGAGATCCACGTGGCCATGAGCATCTTAGAAGCCTACGGCATCGCGTAGGAAATAACAACCAAGCACAAGTCCACGTAAGACGAGGGACTATTATTATTACACCCCGGTGCATGTTAGAGAGAAGAAGCAACGAAAGAGAAAGTGACGACGGACGAGAGAAGGCATTGTATTTCGAAGCATCGCACCAACAATCCGTTAATTCGTTCCCTATAAGTTGCTCGCTCTTTACCCATTCTACTGTTCCATTCTCTGCAAATTCCAATTCATTACATGGATTCCACCGCTGCCATTCGATCCTTTTGTTGTATCTCTCTCTGTCTCTCTATTTGTGTGTGCACCGTGAATAATGAGTTCAGCTGAATGCGAGTTCTGCTTCCGTGTTTTCTGATCTCTGATCTCGTTTTGTTGCTTTTCATGTTTTTATTTTTTTCGAGAAACGAAAATGTTTCAGATTATAAGCATGCGGTTGTTTTGCAATGTCGTTGCAACTTCATTTTCTCTGAGGCGTAACGGCTTCTTGCTTTAGATGTTTCTGAGATTTTAAATCGCGAACATTTCATGGCTGCATTTATGCTCTTTCACGTTATGTATATGTTCGAAACCTCGTGATTTATACCAACATATAATGTAAATCAATTTTGGATTAAATGCTGGACGTTCTGCTGGTTTTATTCGTCTTTGTGAGAAATGAAAACAATGATATTGCTAAGAAATGCAGGTACTCCCTGATTTTGCACGTGCCTGTGAAATGTTTCATCTCAAACTAACTAGGTTTTTTAGATTACATGAGTGGTCCATTATTGCTGTAATATACAGAGTTTGAATTAACTGTTTACTTATGAGTATGAGTTGAAGAGCAAATAATCACATCGAGTCCATTCAGAAATAAAATAAAAAATCACATCGAGTTACTGACTTTATTCTTTTTGTAGTTTACTTATGTCACATATTAATTTTTATTTTATTTTATTTTTTTTCAGTTTTACCGACTTAGTAAAATAGGTTATTACCTTTCTTTTTGATCGAAGATTATGGTTTATATAAAAGAAAAATTTCGGGTTTGCTTAAAGGGTCAATTTTTATCACACCTTTCAACTTTAGTTCAATAAGATATTTGTTGCTTCTTTTCCATATTGTCTAATTTTTTGAATATGATATTTTTGTTAAATTACTGTCTTGTTTCTATGTTGTATCATTGACTATGGACACAGCATTTGCGTATATTCGTGCATTCATTATTGTTATCACCATATGCTTAATGGCCATATTGAAAACCATTGTAATCCAATGCTTAATATTACTTTTTGACTTTAGATCCCATAGGCACAATGTCCATTATGCAATCCTCACTTCAGAAGCCAAGTATAATTCCCATCCACAATATCGGACGGAGCTCTCAAAGTAGGCTTTTCATCAAGAGCATAGCAATTGGCCAGAAGCGCATTAGTTCTCACACCATATGGAAGCGAACACTAGTGTCATATGCAAAAACAGCGGAGGCTATTGACACCAACAAGTGTGAGGGTGGGTTGTTTTGATTTTGAAATGAATTACGTACTTATGTTTTTGTTCTTTCTTTCTGTTGGTTGAGTGAGCTACCTTATTCTTTATTATTATAATTGTTATTTGAGTTCTAACTTTCATATCATTGATCTTTTATAAAGTTTTGAAATACATTAATAATTATAGAAGTTTTGGTCAGCAGGTCTATTTTTGTATACATGAAACGAAAAGTGTTGTTCTTGACTATTGTCAAATTTTAAATTTTAGATTTCTTCCGATGCTATGTGAATAAGTTGACTTACAAAGGCTATGTGTGATTTCTTGTTGTTTCTCTGCTTCATTTTAGATAGTTATAGTAATTACTTGAATGCTTAAAATTAGGCAACAATTCTATTTCTGTCGCTAATGAAAATTATTATGCTAAGTGAGAAATGTTGTTTGGAGTTACATGTTATAAATCTATTGTAATCTGAACTCCAAAAAAGCTGTATGATCGAGTAGTTTTTTCACCTAGCACTCTTATAAGACCTGATAACTTTGTTATTATGCTGCAGTTTCTTTGGAGAAAAAGCCTTTGCAAACTGCTATATTTCCTAATGGATTCGAGGTCTACTGCTATCCTTCCTCTTGATAAATGATGGTGATAATTAGCAATAGTATGCCTTCAAATCAAAATACATAAGTAAGCTCACAGAATTGCATTTAGTAACAGCCATTTTCCAATGTGAATCTGAATATCTGATAACCCCGTACAAGTTTTCAGCACTATAAACATGCTTGGGCCATAATATTGATTCTTCTTTCACCGTTCTATAGGACAAAGTTATGCTGCCTGGAATATCGTTTTTACATCTTAAAGACCTTCTGTTTACAATGATAGTACTCATACTCAGCATCTATTATATCTTTTGAACTCTTTTTCCCCTGACTTGGACAATGTCTGTTTTGCTTATGAGAAGGCTTTGGTATTAGAGGTGTGCGATGAGACTCAAATAGCCGAAATGAAACTTAAGGTGACCTTCTAGTCTCTTGTTTGCTGCTTTTGTAATATTTGAAATACACTTTGAGGTATAATAAAACGGTGGAAAAAAAAACTTCGGTGCTTATAAGAATGAAGCTATAGAGATTGCATGGTTTCCACATTTCCCTTTTATGTGTATAATTGGTTAGTTTATTCTGAAAACATGTAATCTCCTGGAATTCTTAGAAAAAAGTTGCTAACCAGATGTGTATGGCCCTTGTGCTGTCTATGACAAAACTTTAGTAAATGCAATAAATATGATTTACTCAAGATATGTCATAGCAAATGTTAAGTAATGATAATGGTGCTTTTGTTCATTTTAGCACATTGTAATTCAAGCTTGAGATGGTGGTCCTTTTGGGCACTATATCATATCTGAATATATCATATTTTCCTTTTCTTTTTTCATGAAATTTGAATTGCAATAGTTAGAGAGATAATATAAAACCATTAATATGGCCATCACCTAACAGTTTAAGCTTTTAAGTTGAATTTATTCTTTACATGATACTAGAACCTCTATGACCAAGTAATCATGAGTTTGATCCTCATTGACCCTCATTCTATTAATAAAAATAATTAAATATTGTGGAATTTCTTGCATTGACCATCCTTCAAGCCCAAAGAACTTTTGTATGAGGGGGCATATTAGAGAGATAATATAAAACCATTAATATGGCTTTCACTTAACAGTTTAAAGTTTTAGCTTGAATTGGTTCTTTACGGTGATTGTAAACAAATTTATAGTTTAATAGTTGATACAACATTGTATTTAACAACTTAGATCCAACTATAAATCTTTTATTCATTCCTGGTCCATCAAAAGAAACATTGTTTTAGCTTGTACTATATGCAGATCTTGTGAATGACTTTATTTGACTTTTGTTGTGATAGGTTGGAGAGTTTGAGATGCATCTGAAGCGAAACATTGGAGTAGCAAAAGCTCCTATGTCCAACATTTCCCCAACTACACCGCCGCCTGTTCCAAATAAGCCTATGGTTGAATCAGATCCTTCTAACCCACTACCATCACCACCGAAATCATCTCCTAAAAAGGCCAATCCATTTGAAAATGTTTCTGTAGAGAAGTCATCAAAGTTGGCAGCGTTGGAAGCTTCTAGTACCAATACCTATGTCTTAGTGACATCTCCTACGGTATGCCATATATAATTTTATACATTGAGCTCGGCTTTCACTAATTTACTATCTTTCACTTGAGCTGTGTAGAGTTTGCAATCACTTTTTTCTTTCTTGATCTCTTTCCAGGTTGGTTCATTCCGAAGGGGTAGAACAGTGAAAGGGAAGAAGCAACCTCCTATCTGTAAAGAGGTATATTTGACGTGTGCCATTGTCCATTCCCCATTGTGATGTTTCTAAGCCATCAGCTTGTTATGACCTTGATCACATGATTTAGAATGAAGCATATTGAAGGATTATTGTGTTATTTGGGAATTATTATCTTATTGTTAGAATTTTAGAATTTCCTCCTTTTTAAGAGACCGTTCATTATTTTAGGGATTTTATATTTAATTAGGATTTTATTTTTCTCGGGTTATAAATACACTTTAGGTGCCTTGTGCTATTCAAACTTTTGCATAATTGATTATTCATATTTCTTTTATTCAGAAAGTATCTAAAAACTTGAGTCAGAGGAGCACTCTAGAATTTAGATTTGTTTATTAGGAGAGCATCCTGTCAAGGGGAGTACTTTTGGTTACCGTTTATTAGTTAGGGGAGTATCCTGCCAAGAGTAGAGAAGTACTTTTGGATTAGTAAAGTTTGATCCTGCTCTGTTCACCCCTTTAGCTTGCGATCTTGCTATTACACTTTGTTCACTTTAGCAGTTTTCGTCTCCATCACAAACTCCAAGTATGGTTCTTCATCAATTGGTAATGAGGATATACAATGTTCTTTTGGATAAACCTCTTTAGATGTGTACAAATATAAATATGTGTAACTGCGATTTCTTCTAGAAGTGAAGAATGATGGAGAACAGAAAACTGTCTTGAAGGATTGTAGTATTATTTAGGAATTATTATATTATTATAGTAGTTTTACAATTTTCTCTTATTTGTGACCGGAAGGTGCAAGGGTTTGTAAAAGTACAGAGGTTTGTAAAATTCTAATTAATTCAAGAAAATAACTAATTTAGGTAGTATCCCTCAGATGCTGTGTCAAGTTGTTTGTGGATCTCACTTTCATTGAACTGACAACAAATCACTTTCATAGTCTTCATTTCCTATTCAGTTTGTAGCATTTTTGCATAAACTCAATTGTCTGTTTTCAATTTTAAAATACACAGGGCGATGTCATCAAAGCAGGGCAAGTTATAGGGTATTTGGATCAATTTGGCACTTCACTTCCTGTTAAGGTGTTCTTTGCCATATTTATTTATTTATTTTTTTAATTTTTTTCTGTTTTGGGTCCTTACTATATATCTACTTCTCCTGACTGGTTTTATTTTGAGATCTTGCAGTCAGATGTGGCTGGAGAAGTGTTGAAGCTACTCATTCAGGATGGAGGTATAATGTCTATGACCTGGAAATGAATCGAATTGTTTGATATTGGAGTCAAGTAACACGGGGCTTCTCAAATAAGATTGGTAGAAGTGTGCTTCCAATAATTAAATGTGAAAAAAGTGATATATTAAGACTGGAAAAAAATGATTTGTCGGAAGGCCAGTACATCCATGACTTTCATAGTCCATGTGTAATTGAAGAAATTATAATTGTCCTCCATGAGCCTAGCTAACTTGGTTGGGACATTTGCTTGCGAGTTCCTGATGAGAGGTTCAACACCCCCTGATGGAACATCCCCTTCCTTTTTCTCCTCTCTCTTGCCCCCAAATGGGGATACCCTAGGCCTAGTAGGTCCTAGTATCCAAAAACAAAGTCCAACCAAACCAGGGGATCTTGCATTCCCCAGCGTCTTTCGTACTAGTGTAAAAATGCGGGTGTATAAATGCCTAAACTCATTCCTTGGTTGCCTGATCCTTGGTTTGCATTCGTTAAATGATGAAAAGTCACAGGATAGTCATGAAGATCTTGAAATACGTCACATCAGAGATACTAGTGTATCTTACTATTCTGAAAATATGGGTGTACCAAAGGCCTAAACTCTTTCAACTGGAATGTCTGTTTCTTTGGTTTCCACCCTTTAAATGAGGATAAGCCACATGATCTTGAAGATTAATGTTCTTCATTGGAATTTACAGTATATGGCCATAATTATTGACTAATTGGAAGCTTATGGTCTAGCTCTCCAATGTCATGTTGATTTAATTTTTGTTACTCTGTCTAAGCACATGATCTTGAAGATTAATGTGCTTTATTAGAATTTACAGTATATGGCTAGTGGTGGTATAAATTTTCATTGATTTTCTAATTATTGACTAATTGGAAGCTTATGGTCTAGCTCTCCAGTGCCATGTTGATTTAATTTCTGTTACTCTGTCTAAGCATGGTTCTTCATGATTTTCTGTGTTCTGTCTAGTTGCAGTAGTTACTGCTCACTATAAAGACTCAAGCAATATTATGCAATTTTAACTTATTATGGCACTTTGATTGGCAGTTCAATTTATTGTTCTGTTACTCTAATAGATGGCGTAAGTTTGAGGACATACATAGTTGAGATGAATTTCTTACTGTTTTTGCCGTTTATTTTTCAGAGTCTGTTGGTTATGGAGACCCTCTTATTGCTGTCTTACCGTCATTCCATAATATCAAGTGAGCTAGCCTTTCCTATTGTTGATGATTAGTCGTGCGACATTAATTTGGTGGGGAGCTGAGATGCGATAATTTATAATCCAGTTATTCTTTCGATTCTGCAGCAAATAACTTATAGACAAAATGGCAAAAAAAATTGGCAATAGATTCAGAAATAATGATTTGTGCTTATTGAGTAAGGGGTCCTCTGTTGAAGACCATATTTGGTACACTAGTTGCATAAATTGTGTTAAATTAACTATTTCAACTTTCAAGATACCTTTATTATTTATTGGAGAAGGGAGGCAAACCAAAGGCCATTCTTTTGCCTGCTTGCTTGCTTCTTTCTTTTGTGGCTCAGATTTGTGTTCAACTTGCTTGGAGATATTTGCACCAGAACCGAAATAATATGCTCATATTACTTTTCGTTTGCATTTGTGGAAAAGTAAATTATGTTGCCTTAAGCAAAAATTTTAGTAATCCATCAGGTTGTTCTAGATTGTTGACAGAATGATGTCGGAGCACATAGATAACATGCACATACCATACCAGAGCTAAACATGCACATCCGCACCTATCACTGATCCAATCCTCCATGACCAGATAGTTTAGTTCATAATGGAGGGGACAAATTGTGAAAAATCATGATAAATTAATTTCGTTTTGATGCTGAACCATGAGAAGCCATTTTCATATCCAAAAGGAGAATACAAATAAATGTGAAGAGCTTATCCAAGATCTATGAACTAGATGATGATAGTTTTACCACAGGCAATTCAGGCCTCCACGATCTTTGATTTTACGCCCTCAGCGGGAAAACTTATAAACTCCACATTCAACGGTATGGCATGAGAGGCTGCCTTCTGTATGGGTGTCGGAGGGTGGAGGTCATTAATTCTAAAATTTCCATTTTACTTTGTCTTTTCTTGTATTCTTTGAACTGTTGTGCTTACTTAGGCAATTTGATGCTAATTAAACAATGTCTACCGCATTCATACACATATCTAATGTCAACAATGCCTACTCCATTGGCCGGATTGTAAGCAATCGGCAGCTACCAGCAGCGGATTTGACTGCTTGGAAAGCCATGCAGCAGAAGGAGGAGGAGCTGCGACAGAGTTTTGAGGACAGTTTGACCATCTTTACACAGGGTTATGATGTAATGAAACTTGGGTAGAATGCTGTGACTTCCGGGAAGTAATTTGAGGTTATGCTTATATGATCCCGAAAAGGAAATGCATGCTCACTGCTTAGATACCAGTAAGCGGAAGGCTATTCATGTCAAGATCTTAGAGGATTAGAGGTTAGACGCATGATTTATTATTTTTTGCAAGGATATGGGAGGTGAGTTCTGGCTAGAAACAATTAATTCAGTCAAACGAAACCAACAGGGGTTAAAATGGTTTTAGACTAATCTTGGCCACCCAAAAGTCAGTTTTTCGGAAGCTTTCAGAATTTACCGGTATATGTTAGGAAGCAAGAATGATGGAACTTACTTATTACAAATAATTAAGAGTTAATCTACTTATTGTAACAAGTGTCTTGGTCCCTTTGAGATATCATTGTCCGAATGGCTTGATCCATTAATGGCTGATTTTGAAAATACTGTAGATTTTTTGTTCGTGGACTGGAAAAGGAAAATGATAAACATATTTCTTGAATAAACCATTGTTAACAGGAGTATTATGCATCAACGTTCAGTCTTTTCTGGACCCAGTTCACTCATCCTTTGAACAAGCATCTCTTTGACTTTATGCAAGGCATGTTCAAGGTTTTCCAGCTGCATATTTGGCAAAACACTGTAAGTCTTATCTTCATTTACTTGTATTAATGCTTCAATAGAGTGAATAATGATTTTTTTCCTAATACAAGTAAGCAAGCAGTTTTGAATACTATGTTTTTGCAAATAGTCATCTGGCTGGTAGTTCCATACCTCTTGTTTAGCGAATCTATTATGTATGAATAATCCACTATACAGATCAAAACTATCTCTGATGGTGGTGTCCTTCTGCAATTAAATTGTGTTCTGTCAGTTAATCGCATATTGATAATGCCATGCCTAGTTGCGAACAAAAAATGAAAAGAAAGGAAAGCTTTTGGAGGAAGAAGGGGGGAAAAACAAATGATTGAACGTGTACCAATTGAACAAGTGTCTGAAAGCCCTTTGTATCAATAGGTGTGGACTTAATATCCATTTCTGCCAAAGTCCTGATAAAAAAGCAGTCCACAATTTTACCTAGTGAGCATGTATATCAGTACATATGTTTGTCCATGGTTGATTAGATGTGTAGAGGACTGCACACCTGCCTATAGTGTGTGTCATAAACTGGCTCTTGGCAGCTACTTTATCATGTTCCTCACAGGACATTTGTAGCATCCTACAACCCTGTTAAAAGCAGCATGAGATAGATAATCCACCTTGGATAAATGTGAAAATGAGACAGTCATAATTGATTCCATCGTGCTTTTGTGACCATCAATTATTTATCTTTTTCTCTGCATTCCAAGATTTTAGAATCTAACCAATATTAAAGTGATATAAATTATAAGCTAATTTAATTTAATTTTTTTTTTATTTTGGGGATGAAACTAACTTGACATTTTATTATTTCATTCTTCATGGCAATACAATAACTTGGAAAGGTTTTGTCATTGATGACAATTGACTAAGGCAATTAACCTACCTCACTTGCAAAAATGTTGAGGAAATTAAAGCAGATAGCTTCATCTCGTATTCGAACTTTATCATACACGAAAGTCAGATCCTTCCACCCGTCCTTCCCACTATCTGGTCCAAACATTGGGTGCGTGCAGAGTATGTCTGACTCCTCTGGCAATACCTGTTATGAAAACATATGCTGAAAGAGAATGGTATAAAGAACCAATTCAAACCAAAAGTTTAAGTTGTTGGGTTGGGTGAAATTACATCCATGATTTCATATATCTCTACCACCTTCTCACAAGAGAATTCATTGAGTTTGAAAGGTGAATGATACATATCATGTAAAAAACGATTTCAACTAAAAAACTTAAGTTATTGGGTGAAACTATATTAATGGTTTTATATATTTTTAAAATATGGCAATAAAGTGCTTGAAACATCATAAGGATTCTTTCATAAATTTTTTTTGCTCTCGTTATTTGCTACAAGATCTTGGCAAATCGCTTCTCTAGCAATTATACAAACATTCAAATTATTCACTTTGAAAATTACTTTGAAGGGATTTAAGAAAGGAAAAATAGAAAAACATAAAACAAATGGGTAAAAATATCGTGGTTAAGAATTCAGAAGAGACCTGGCCTATGGGATCATTTTACATAACATACATTACCTTCTTAATCTCATCGTTGATGTAACTTGCATAAATAAATAGCCGCTTTGGTCACTCCAATAAGGTGTGATATGTTCAAAATAATAGATCTACCTAAACCCAATTCTTCCTCCTATATGAATTATCGGTAAACTCATTTTTACAAAACTCAAATATTGACTATTAGTGGAATACACGATGATAAGGAAACAATAGAGGAATCATCGAAACGAAGCAAACAAAAAAGTAAAAGTACCCGTAGTAGAAGATCTCTTGGGTGCTCTTTGACTGAAAGGACATCAACAAATAGTGTCGGACGCTTCAAATGAGAAAGTGGCATAGAGCTGAGAACCTCCGATAGAGATAGGATGGATGTGCATATGAGTATGACATCATTCTCGGACTCAATGAATGCAATGAGATCCCTGTAGTGTACGACACATGCAACATAAATGAAGGTTCTCAATTCAATTTGTGTTTTTATATATTAAAAATAATCATGGTTTACCTGAAGAATTGGATGCCCAATTGGAGGCAGGATTGAGAGTGATCAGTTCGAGAAGTTGCCCGAAGAGTGTGGCCCTGTTTGATCATAGTTTTTGCCAGAAATTGGCCAAAGGGACCCAACCCAACTATGCCAATTTTCAGGGTTGAGGAAGACGATGATGAAGTTGACATGATTGGCTAACAGATAGGTATGCCCAGAAAATTAAAAACATTAACAAAATAAATTTACGAAATGATTACTCCAACTTTCGGAGGTTATTTGAAGTGATCCGGACCACTAATTTTAGGTGGTCTCTTAGTGTAAATAGAAGGATAAAATAGGAAAAGTGAGAAAATAATAGGAGTAAAAAAGGAAAGAGAAAATTAATGTTGTGAGAGGGAGTACAAAAGATTGCTGAAACATATTAAATTTTTCCCAACTTTCGGGGGGACAAGGGTAATAATGGAAGCAGACCATTGTTAAATGACGTGTAAAATTATAACTGGGACAAGCAAAATTATAAACACTATGTCAGACAGTCACCGACCATACCATAACAAGCCTAATGACGTGTAACCTTGTGTGCGGAACACATGGTGATGGATTAGGATAAGAACGATGTCGTGTAACCAAACATCATGATTCATGAACTATTTATAAAATTCATGTCTAGCTAGACCCATAATAGGCTGAGTCCGAAAACAGTGGCTTTAATCCAAAACCGCGTGCTCAGAGATTGGGCCCAAGTACTTGTCTTTTTGCTCCCACTTGTCCTTATAATACCGACCCACTCATTGTAGATAAGCATCATCGACTTTGTCACTTTAGCTACTTCGTAATTTCATCCTTATCTACTTTTTGAGTTAGCGTACGGAGTGTCACAGCAAAGCAATGGAAGTGATTTCCGGTGCAAGATCCTCGTCCTCGTCGACCTTGAATCCTAATGCTACCGTGTTCGTTCCCCTGGCTTATCGGACGGTGGAGGATTTCTCGGCGGAATGGTGGGTCCTCATACATTCCTCCCCATGGTTTCGCGACTACTGGCTCAGCGAGCGCTTCCAAGATCCTCAAGATCAAAACGACGACGCTTCCTTTTCCGATCTTGAGTTGGACGACGAAGATTCACTCTTTCACGTCCATCAACTAAATCCGCGTAAGTTAATTATTTCTATTTTGTTTCACTCATATATATATATATATACCCTTTTTTTTATGTCTATTTCTTGATCGATCTAATATTTGGATGGATGGGTGAACGCAGAGAATGAAAATGAAGGAGAAGGGAAAGAGTTGGTGACGTTGGGATCGCTTAAATGGCGAAGATTTGAAGGGTTGGTTGAAGCGCCAAGGTATGTGGAAAAGGCTCCAAAGTTTGTGAAATCGAGAGTGAGTCCACGGGCTATTCACCAGCCCAGGTAGATGGTACAACTACAAAGTACAACCCAGTTTGATGTACATATAGAGAGTCATACACCATGGCTTCAGATCTTTCGTTAGATTTCCCATTTTCATTGTCATTTCCATTTTCATGCTGATGTTAGTGTTGTTCACTTGTTGATCTTGTTCTTCTTTTATTTATCTCAATGGATGTTACTTCATACTCAACTTGTGTTCCCGTTATAGATCTACTAAACATCTTGAGAGGACATAGTAGTGTTAGGTTATTCAAGTGATGATTTCCATATTGGTTGGTAATGGGATAAGTGAAGAGTATATAAGTGGATGAATCTATGAACCAATGCCTTAAAGTTTTTTGGGTTGAGATGTGGTGTTCGACACAGTTGGTGTATTTGGGGTAGCTTTGCTTACATGTGGTTTCCCTGCCACGAGCTCTTCCTCTGGACCCGCTAAGTGTGTTATTAGAGTCGGGGTTGTGCTTGAACTAGCCTGATGATTGGCTAGGAGGTGGGTTTAAAATTTCTTAAGGATAAGAAAGAAGTTGTGAATTGTAATGGTAAAGCAGTTTACGGTTTTTGGCAAAAAATATTTTGTGGTTCATGGGCATGGGGATTTAATTGCCTTTTCGATCTTCTTGATGGGCTTGAGGATTTTCTTCACAAACAAAAGGAACTTTCAGTGACGTGGGTGAAAACAATCTAAAGGATCTTACATTTGTCATTTCGATTGATAATAATCTGATGAGTGAAATTTGATACTAAATTTTATCTGCTGCACAAAATAACACATAACACAGGATCTCAGATGGTAGTGCGTGAAACCAAAAAGAGCAGAATCGTTTTCAATGTCAAATGCATTGCCAATTGTAGGTGAAACCGTGAAAGATGTTCATATGTACTTGATTCGATGTGTTCATTTTTTTTATTAAATAATCTTTTAAAAATTCTTTCATACAATCAAACGCGGAAGCTTCATTGTAATTGGAGGACAGTCGGTACTCTTTTTTGTTATCTCTGACCAAACCATTATCTTTTCTTTCCAGGAAAGATTGAAAAAGGAAAGAACGTCTTTGTTGTTTCTCCTCTGAAATATTACATATGTAGTTGTGTGTATGGACGTGTGAAATAATTAAAAAATTGAATTGAATTATGAATCAAACCGAATTGTTCCCTCAAAATAATCGGTTTTTAAAGAACTAGTTTAATTTTTTAATTGATTTTTAGAACCGGTTTAAGAACTAAATCGATTTTTAAAGTCGGTTTAAAAATCAAACCGAACTATTTTCAACCGAATCAAATTGATTTTTATAATTTTATTTCTTAAATTTTTAATTTTTTTAAAAGAGGTCGATCTAAATTGGTTCCGAATCGAATGGAATCATTTTGAATCGAACCACTTCCAAATCAAATTTCTTTCGAATCAAATCATTTAAACTAATTCGGTTCAGTTCAGTTTGATCCATGCACATTCCTGGTTGTGCGAGGCCAGGCTCCTCTCTTGATCATACAGGCAAAGAATTACAAAACTGATGAAGTGTGCATATATAATTATACCTCAACAAACCCTTAAAAGATAAAAAAAATTTGTATTCGAAAATCATGATTTGTTAGGAATATGACTGGAAAATCATTATGGAAAAAACTGTTTGGTATATATAATTTTACATCGAGCATGTGGTTCCAAGAGAAAAGAAAACTTGAAGGATGGAATTGAGAGTTCAGCAATTGGGTTGGGCTTGAACATCTTCCCAGGGAATAGCATGCTTCCCAATCTTTTGAAGAACTCTAATCACTTCTTCTGTTGTCACATTCCCTGTAACAATAACCTTGTTCAGCTGTTTGTCAGCGTTATACGTCTCAATATCTGCACAAGCCCACAGCTTAAAAATTAACAAAAGAAGTTATAATTCTAAAGCAATTACACGTTATAGGCTTATAGCAACAGAAGACTTAACACAATAGTATATATTTGTCAATACTTGGCTTCGCAAATTAGTTAGTTACCTTCAATCTTCTTGATGGCCTTGAGAATTTTCTTGATACACTCGTCACAGTGTAAACCAACCTTCACTTCCACCACCTGACAACACACAACAACAAACCTTGATTAGAGTCACATGGGTGAAAACAAAAAGGATCAAATAGATTGTGAGTTTGTGATCTGCTCTTACATTTGTCATTCTGCTTTACTATATATATATGTGTGGAAAAGCAGAACAGGATTCAAAATCTGAGTGAGAAATTGGTACCAAAAGTTTCTGCTTCCACAAAACTTTAACAGGTGAGGAGCATTTAGAAGAAAAAGGGTAGTGTGGTTTTAACTTTGTATGTCTTGGACAGAGCATATGACATAGAACAACCTTTTATATAAATAAGCAACGCTGCACCAGTGAAGAAGGAATTGGATCCTGTACATGAAAGATGGAATCTTTCACTTTCTGTGAATAAATGGTGAAACTTTATTCCTAGTTGTTGACATGATAGTAGCTGGCCTCCACTCATTCAGTAAGGTTTGGGCAGAAAACGAGTGAACAAAGATGGAGTGAGCAAAGAGAATTTCGTTTAGGGGGCTTTTGTTAGAAGATAATTTTTTTTTTTGTTTCTCTCCTCTGATATGTAATGCTCTCATTTGTGGGATTTTCAAAAATATGATTTTTTTCATTAGATTTGTGACACTTGTCTTCTATTAATTAGGTTAAGGAAAATTCTAAATACACATAATAATGCTCAATACATAATGCATAAACACAAATTATCTCACATCTATACAATTTCCATGATCTGATTATAACAAGTGCTACTTTGTTTTGTCTATAATCACACCATCTAGTCCTCTAGTTCAAGCAATTTCTTTACGGGATACTATACTCCAGATAGGCCACTATCTAAAGTAATAAAAGATCTTTCCAAAAGAGGTAAAGATGAACCCACGTACTCCACCACTAATACAAAGAGAATTTCCTTTAGTGCCTGAAGGTAAAAAGCCAGGGATCTTTTATGCTTGCTATTTATATATATGTCATGATATGGAATGGTCATTAAATTTTGGATCCAGTGCATCCTAAGTCATGGTTTTGCTCTCACAGAACTCATGCTCATTTATATCAGCCATGTATTTGAGGAAGCAGATTTTAGATGTTGATTATCAATCACATAATATTATGTAATTAATTGAATACATTTCTTGTAATTCATTAGGTTTGTGACACTTTTTCCTAAATACCCCCTATATGAAATGCTTTTAAACGACAGACATGAAATGATTGTAGAGAGTATTTTACATTCTTAACATGTGTTCCTTCCTGTGAGAGTAAAATTAATGAGATGTTTGTACAGCTTTCCTTGTTCAATCCAAGATACAAGGCACACTGTTTGTATTATCTTTAAGAATGATACAATGACGAATTTGATTCCCTGGGATATTATCAATCCCAACAAGTAGCATCTTTGGTTTATGGCTAGTTACACAATCTTTTGGAACAGTGACCATTTTGTCACGGCTGGCTAAAGAAATTATCAGACTGTCACGCCAACAGTAAATTTTCTCAGAATGTCACGTGGCATAATTCGCTACACTGTGTAGCGAAATATGCTTGCAAATAATTCGCTACACAATGTAGCAAATTATGCCACGTCAGAATGCACAGTCAGAAAAAATGACACGTGTCTAGCATGTAGTAATTCGCTACACTGTGTAGCGAATTATATCCGCGAATGATTTGTTGACACGTGTCACACTTTCACAGGAAAAAGATGACGTGTCATAATTCGCTACACTGTGTAGCGAATTTTGTCTGTAATATGACCACGTGCCACAAAATTATTGGCCTCGAAATTCACTACCAATAGTAGCGAATTATGACACGTGGTAGTCTGCTAAAAAATACTGTTCGCGTGGTATTTAGGTAAAATATTTGATAAAATGTGGCATTTCCATCACTGTTCCCAATCATTTAATGTTTACAAACTTGATGAAGGAATTGGAGGTTAATTCGTGCTGATAAAACATACATTTCAGCCTTGCCAAACCTATAAGCCTTGGATCATAAGCATATTCCACACGCATAGAGAAGGAAATTCTGTCGCCGATTGTTTGGCAGGAGATGCTCTCAAGCAAGAGTCGGAGTTCAGGGTGTTTGAAGAACCTCTACCTAGTTGTTACCGTTTGTTTTTGAATGACGTTATGGGTGTGTGCACATCTAGAATGGTCTGTAGCTAGTTTGTTTAATTTCTTTCTATATCCAAAAAAAATATGTAGTTTTTTTTATTCAAATTATCTTTCCAAAACAAAATATCTTTAAACAGTTTATTTCCTTTCAACTATGGATTTAATGTTTGTCTTTTTAAAAAATGAAATAAGATATTTATACTATCACTTTTTTACTACCAATACAGTATCACTCTGATCACCTCTAAATCAAAATTTTCAAAACTTTTCTCTCTCATCAGCCCACACTTTTTGCTGAAAATTTTGATCTTAATGTAATTAGAGTAGTAGTGAATTAGTAAAAAAAAAATGGTGATATAAATATCCTACTACATCTTAAAAGATATAAAATTATGTTATTTTAGATGGAAAAAGTTATATTTACTACCTATTTTTTTATTACTTCTTACTACCAAATTTTAATCGTTGATTTCCGTCGATCTAACGGTTATAATTTATTGTAAATTAATAATTATGATCACATAAATTACAACCGTTAGATTGAAGAAAATCAACGCGTAAGATTTGGTAGTAGGAAGTAATAAAAAAATAGGTAATAAGTATAACCTTCCCAATTTAAATAAGAAAAAAAATGTTTACAAAAAAAATAAGAAAAAGAAATAGATAATAAAAATTATGGGAGAGAAAATAAATTTTTAAAATTTAGATTTTAAATAAATAATATTAATTTTTACTAAAATAACCGTATTTGTAAGGATAAACATTTTTCTTTTAACTATTTTGCAACAACTAGGGCTTTTTGACCACTATAGCTTTTTTTAAATAATTAATTACCAAATTGACCTTGATTATAAACTATTTCAAAAATTTAATCTCGCTTATAAACATAATACCAATTTGTCCCTGTTTGATCGTTGACCCTCAAGCCTACCCGGATACCTCCCTACCCCGTGTATTTTTTGGAAATTTTACCCTACCCGAGTAGGAAAGGAGATACCCGGGTATATTTTAAAAAATTGAAAAATGTTTGAATTATCTACCCAGATAAAGAGGCGGGTACCCGGGTAAATTTTCTGGTTAGAAGGTCATTTGTTTGTTTTAAAAAAAATTATCTCAAAGAGAGACAGAATCGTATGAAAGCATAAAACACATGCAATCAAATCAAAGAAATTATTTTACTTATTTACTTAGCCTTGAAAATGAAATAACAATACCTTATTTTCGATGCCACGAAGTCACGTTTTTCTTTTTTCTATGCGCACTGTGGATCGAAATAATTATTACAAGCTGAAACATCTAAAATAGTATTTTCATTTTCGAAGCCATGAATGAAGTCACACTCTTCCTCATTCAATAAGTTGTGCATTTTTTGATTAATTTTTGAGTTTTATTAAAAGAATTTTCCGACTTTATCTATCTATCCTCCACCTACCTCATTCAATAAGATGGGTAAGAAATGTAATTCAATGTATAGTCCCATTTTTTGAAAACAACGGTAAAATAAATTGCACACGGATCAATGTTGTTTAACTTTTCGGTGTTTTAAATAATGGGTGTTGATGAATGTTTTCAAAGAATAAGGAAAATTAATAGCGTGGCTTTTCTGTTCCTTCCTTCCTTTTTATTTGTTTCTGCAAAAGGAATTGAAAACAGCTGTAAAATAAATTGCACCAAACAGCAATATATGCAATTTTACACGAATGGTTTGAATGCCTAAAAGTCTCAACTGCATTGGCATATTTACCCGGATAGATCATTTAAATATTTTATCAGATTTATGAAATATATTCGGATACTTCCCTTTTTAACCGGATAGGATAAATTTTTTAAAATATACCCAGATAGGAAGGAAGATACTCGGGTAGATTTTATGGTCAATAATCAAACAGATTGATGTTACGTTTTCTCAAGAGGTTAAATTTTTAAAATAATTTATAAATAAGGTCAATTTGATAATAATAATAATAATAAAAAAAAAAAGACTATAGTGGTCAAAAAAAACCCAACAACTGGCCTACATTTATGGCTGCTGACCAAGCTGGAATTTCTTCACGCGCAGTAGTGTGGTGCAAATTTTACGTTAAACCATTGACGTGGAAAACCCTTCACAATTTCACAACTCCGATGTTTGCAAAAAGTTAGGTTCGCCACAGTACAACTCAGAACAGCAAATCATAACTTGCCACCTGTCACTCTTTTTTTAGGGGGGGTTCATTTCCCTCTACGCAATCCCAATACCAATTATTGCCACGCCTAGATTTTCTCCTCCTTCGATCTCTTACCCTTTTTCTTTTCTCCAAAGTTTCAACCTTGGATCAATTCAACAATGGGAAACGCCCTCAGGTTCCTCTACGGCCATTGCTGCAAGCCAACCGCTGCTGGTGATTCTGATTCGCTTGGACCACACGGTGTGTCCTCTGCCACCGTTGGTGTTTCAGCACTTGCCCACGATCTCTTTCATTTTGAGATCACCTCCCAGGTATTAATTAACATTGCAACCACGAACTAACCGTTTTGTGTAATTGTATTTTTTTCAGCTAACTTTGCATAGTGATGTTCTTTATCAAAGACCGTAATTTGTGGGATCTGTTGTATGCTTTCCTTTGATCTCTTAAGGTTCCTGAAGGACTGAGCAAGCATGTTGTGTCTTCTAAGAAGGCTCAGGCTAATTGGTACTCATTTCATTCTTATGCTAAATTGTTAATTATAAAATGTTCAACTGTTAACTGTAGTGCCATTTTTTGCTTCTTACAATGTACTGAAGGTATAGAAAGTTAGTAAATGCTTGGAAAGAGGGAAAACCCCCTCCCAAGACCCCTGAAGAAGCAGCTAGACTTGTCATTCACACCTTGAAAAGGCATCAAAAAGCAGATGTTGAGGTTTGCATGTACTTCCTAACTTATATTTAAGCATGCTGTATAAGAAAAGGCGCGAACCAGAACAGTGGTAAAACTGTTCCTTCGTGACTGAAAGGTCAGGGGTTCGAATCCTGGAAACAGCTCTTTGCAATTATACAAGGGTAAAGCTGCGTACAAGGATTTCCTCCACCCCACACTAACGTCATCACAAATGAAGAATTATGTGGCTTAATTTTTAGGGACTGTTAGCTTTTTATGGCCTTCCTCTACCACACACACTTGCGGAAGTAGTTGTTCAAATCCCTACATCCTTGCCGGATGGAGTACAATATGAAATGCATACCTTGCCAGTAAGAATAACCTTATTACTCAGTCTATAAAACCTTTAGTATATGCTGAAAATGTGATGGACCTTAGTTGATATGATTCATCATTATTTTAATGGAATTAGGTTGATGCCAAAGCAGTGGCAGATGGTGATACTATAACAGTATATGTTAGCACCGCAGATCCTAGGGAATCATCATTTGTTCCTGGCAATGTGCACGCAGCAGCCGTGCAAAGATCAGAAGCCCGTTCTCAGAGGAACTATGTAGAGGCAGATGCATTTCACCAACAAATTATTGATTCAGGATACCGGTTAGTTTGTATTTTCCTAATTCTGAATACGAGGGCTTTCAACATTAAATTTTTTTTTAAATGTTTTCTTTCTTAGGGTGATTTCTCTTCAAAACGAGGAAACCTTAGCTAAAAAGTATAGGATTCGACTCAGGTAATTATCGAACAAATCCTAGTATTAGAATGTTTACATTAGCTGTGAAAGCTGTTAATGAACTTTAAAAATAAAACAGGGGAATTGATGCACCAGAGAGTGCAATGCCATACGGCAAGGAAGCTAAAATTGAATTGACCAAGATTGTTCAAGGGAAATCCTTGAGGATCTTTGTTTATGGTGAAGATCGCTATGGTCGTGTAGTAGGTGATATATATTGTAATGGTATTTTTGTACAGGTATTAATCTTATACATTTTAGTTTATTTTAGCTCCACGCATCCTATGAATATCTAAGTTTCTTATTTTCTTTTTCCATTATGATAAGGAACTGATGTTAAAGAAGGGTTTAGCATGGCACTACACAGCATACGACAAACGACCTGAGTTTGAAGCAGTAAGTCCTAACTCATGTTCAGGTTTCCTTCATTGTATTTTCAAAGTTTATATCTAAACCTTCTTATGTTCTGATACTAGTGGGAAAAAGAAGCTAGAACAAGGAGAATTGGATTATGGGCTTCAAAAAATCCTGAGAAGCCATGGGAATGGAGAAAGGGCAAACGGGAAGGTAAATAGCATTGCCTAAAATCACACTAGCAGAATTACTAGAGTGTCGGCAAATTCGAGGAAAAACTCAATCAAAAGGTACTTCATTCAATATTAGTGTATCATTGTTCTAAGGAAGTACATGTATGTAGAACAGCTGTGAACTCGCTAGATCTTTTTTCTCTATTGAATGCTTGATCATTAAGTTAACAAATCTGATTTAACATTAAAAAAAAATACTTACTGATACGCAAGCACAATTTTTTTTTTCCAACACACTATTACTTAAATTTGTTATGAAGTTTTACCCCAAAAAGTTGTAAGAATGAAAGGTTATTTTGTATATCAATTTCATTTTTAGAAAATGTAGGGTTGAAGAATTAGAATATTGCTTTATAATATTAATGTAAGATTTGAATAGTAAGCTGATCTGTTTAAAAGCAGAGTGATTTCCTTCAGCATGTCGGGTATCAAACAACAATTTAAAACAACTTCAATGTCACTTGAATGGAGAAAAGTAGATAATGAAAGTTAAAGACAGCTCAAAAAATTTGAACAAACAAATCGTAGACAACAATTACATTCATGAAGAAATCCACATAGGGGTAGGGGTACAGATACTCACTATTTGAAACATATGGAAAATATACAAGCAGTCTAAGAGATACAGAATGCGTTAGATATATAAAACCAGGCTATATATCATAAAAACCAGAAAGTGTGCGAAGTTATTGAACTCAACAAGTCAGTGAAAAGTTTAAGAATCTTTAGTCAGGAAATTTTTATAAAGACAGAAACTTCTGTTCTTAAGTGCATTTTACATTGTTAGAGATAAGCGTACTAGGGGAATTCAATCTGGTAGAATAAGGAAGAAAAAAAGAAAGAGATTCTCATGAGAGACTTGGTATATCACACAAATTGTTTTAATATATCTTGCTGTATCTAGCTGTCACGAGACCTACTCCCAAAAAAATGTATTTGTTAGCATTCTTGGTCCTAACTGTTCAGACTTATATTTGACTAACTTGAGTATGCGTATCTGGCTATTTGTCCCTGCTCTAATATTGTGTAGTTGTCAGTAGCACTTATCACCCTGAACTAATAGCAGTATTGGTGAGCACAAACTGGAATTATATTGGAGTCATTGCCTGATTGAATGAAAATGCAAGTGCTTTCTATATTCTCATTCCTCAATATGTTCAGTTGTTTAAAAATCAGTACTTGAAGTTGATATTTTCAAACAGTACTAAACTTCTGTGGCTTGCAAGTCAATCTAGAAGTTTCATGTGGCTTAAGAATGAGAAAAATTAAGTTGGCACTAGGGCAACAAAAATTTACCTATGTACAAAACACGCAAAAGGATCACAAAAATTGACTTACTGTTTAATCAGAAGTTTTGCAAGTAATGCACAAATCAACACTGTACATGCTAGTTTGTATCCGGAGTCAATAATTAATGTTTCTAGGTATGATCTCCAATAGAATTGAGGAGTATAGATGAAAGCCTTATTCAAACCAGACATTCAATTTGCTGCTTTATGAAAATGGAAAGAAAACAATAATCTTGTAGGCATACATAAGCTATAAAAAATGCATTCAATTAAGTTACTGTAACCTTTTCCTGAAAATGGACAGAAGAACAACTTCTTTCAGGAATGAAGAGACAACACAGTAATGAAGAAAAACAATGGTCAGCATAAAAGATTTGAAACTCATTATTTTTATGTTTTACTGAATAAAATGATAGTAACAATAACCTATTATATAGTACGCATTACAAAATTGAATTTAAATCCTACAAGTTAATGATAATTAAAAAGAAAACGAAGCATTCCAATCGTTAAGCAAAATATGGAGAAAATTTACCTTGTTCTCCACTTCATATAAATCTGAATCACTCATTCTTTAACCTGAAAGTCAACAAAGAGGTGAACAATTAGTACATGTGAGACCGCAATACATTAATCTATAAAAAAGAAAATTAAAATTAAAAGGGACAACCTGCTTATCTTCCGCATGCTTTACTAATCCAATTATGTCCCTTTAAACCAAGTTGGTAACAGTATATTCAGTAACCAGAAGCTCCGTAGCTGGGATAGCATTAAAATTAAAAAACATAGGAATTGAATTAACAATAGCTGTGGATTTTGATTGTCAGTTAAGCAAGACTCAAATATACAATGTCACTACTTGGTTGCCCAAAGCAATTGAAGCAAAATAAGAAAAAGGACTGGAAATGGGGATTAGACCTTCAAATTCTAAATTACTATATATCAGTTTTATTTCCCAGTTTTATAATTTAATATTTTGGAATTGAATAATAATAATAAGTAATAGAAATGGTGCTAAGATGTAATAAAAATGAAAGCTTTTAAGGATCTCTTGGGACCCCATAATTACTGTAATACGATTCGGCAACGACAAATATCAGAATCGCTACCCTAGTGAGAGGCTTCCATTTGCAGCTTTGCGTGTTTGGAGCTAACCGCTGATACAACTGGTTTTCCCATAGGTTTTCAGAAGATAGTAATGGATAGTGTTCTTTTCTGTATAAAATAGTTTATAACATGTTTAATTTTATATTATTGTTTCTATATTTTGAATATATATGATCCTAATTGAAAATGTTTTTATAATGTGATAATATATAATCCGATACTAATAAAAAAAATAAACTAATAACAAACTAAATTTTAATTAACAGTGTAAAGAATATAACAACGAATCATACCATCAAATCTTCTATATTAACTATTATATTTAATATTCAATAATTTAACAAAAAAAATGAATCTAAACTTATAATATTCATAAATTTTACAAAGAAACATGTTCATATTTATTTTTTAATAATTTAATTATTATTTCAACATAATACTTTAAACCTTTTTTTGAATTTATATAACGCGTGTTGGAGATCAAAGAAGAATTTCTAACTTGAATGATTTTTTAAGATGACTTTAGTTCACCGCATAATTTTTTATTTTAATTATTATTAAACTTTAAAATTTCTAACTTGGAATGCCCACTTAAAATTAGGCCCTTAATTAAGCTGAAGTTCAACTCAATGGGATCATTGTTGGCCCGATTAGGAAAAAGAACAATTGTCTTTGTCTTACATGTATGATGACATCGAAATGAATACATTTATTCAAATTTACAAAATCGGAAATACCTCCCTTAACATTCATTGTACTTTTAAAAAATTATTTTATTTATAAACCTATTCATGTCCTTTCTTACTCTAGTTTTAATATAATATACTATGATATAATTTATTAAATTTTTTTATTAATAATTAAAAATGAAATATATTTTCTGAATATTTATTCTTAAAATTAAACAACATAATACATTTTTGAAGATAATTATTTATATTATTCAGAAAAAATTCTTTTACATTAGTATCTTTTGACGGATCTCAAAATAATTATTTATATACGAGCATTTCTACAAAAAAATAAATATTTAATATTTTTTGGTTTGCAAAGGTTCAAAGATAAAATATTAAAAAAATCAGACAAAAGAAAGTTATTTAAGATGTTAATTATTAATTAATTCAATAATATTAATATCAAATTTTAAAATAATAATATATAATATTATTATTTATTACCTTAATTATTGAATATTAAATATTATTTAGGATGATTATTAATATTTATGGAAAGTTTGTGAATAGGTATGAAAAAGTAAATGAAACTTGGAACTAGCATTGTGCCCCAACATATTTTCTTCTTCGAATCCGCATTATAAGTAAATTTCTCCGGTCATCGGAAATTAATATAACTCTACAAAAAATTATAATGATAAAAATTAATATAATTCAATAATATATTATAATTATAAAAATATCTTGATTTCTGCTCCAAAACGATGTCGTTTTGAGCTCAGCGGAAATAATTTATCTATATTGATTGGAGAAATTCTTTACCCTATAAATAAATATTTTTCCTTGAATAATTTTAAAAACCGAATTTATTTTTTCTAAACCGAATCGGTTCAATGAACTAAACCATTAATTTTATCAGTTGGGTTTAGAAAAAAAAAATTAAACCGAACCAAATCAAATCATGTCTGTTACCGAAGTTATAAAAAAGGTGTAAAAATTGAATGGAATCATGAAGGAACCACTTATTGGTTCTTTTCGGTTAAAAAAAAAAAACTGAAAAAAACATTGCTGAACTTAAGAGTTTTATTCTAATAATTTTTTTAATTTATATAGTTTATATTTCATTTAATATTTAATAATTTAACAAAAAAATGAAACTCACCACTATATATACTCTTCCTTTTCTGAATAATAATCTTTTTATAAATTATACAAATTTAAATTATAAATGCACAGTCATAAATATTTTGAAAATGTTCCTTCTACATGGTTTTTCCAAACATACATATAATCATCATTTTTTCTTCTCTTTTTCGTCTTTTTCTTTTCTTGTACACTATAGATGATCCGCATTTTATTACAATGAGGATTATGTGAGTCGCACATTATACGCAACTAACGTTACTTTAAAATCTAAAATATTATGTAAATCCATGCACAAGAATGTGAAGTCTCCCCATAAAATAGTGTGGTGTTTAATTCATCGCACTATTTAAAATATAAATTTATAAGCTGAAACCCCGAAGAAATGTATAATAAGATCGCAATTTTAGTTACAGCTATAGATCATTTAAAAAAAAAAATTGATGTCAACATAAAGTCTAAACTAAAAAGCAAACTTTACGGGCACCGAAATTTCTTACAAAATAAGTCAAGAATTATCTAAGAAACTGAAATGGGGGCATATTTGCGATAAGATCAACCAATATTGTGAAAATCAGACTCACAACCGGTCCAGCCGATAGGTTCTACATGCATATGAACCGATCATAAACCGGTGATCCGCCTGCCGCCTGGGTTTAATCGGAGAAAACCCGGACTGGTTTAATAGTTGAACCAGTTTTGTTGTTTTTCAAATTTTACTTAATGTGCATCTACCAAGAGTCAAACCCGGACCGCATGCATGAAGTAAGAGACACCAAACACTATGTAGTGCATGTCTCATTTGAGATCTTCATTTGTCACCTTCAGAACTTTAGAAGGGGTTTAAAATTTTTATCCATAACTCACCCGGTATTCCAGATTAGTTTCGTAATGGACTTAAGAGTTGAAACTTGTAGAGATACGTCTACTAGCCTAAAAAAAGATAATTATAATATGTTTCAAAAAAAAACATATACCTTATTTGAGAAATTTTATTATTAATACAATATTTATAATTATATATTTTTATATAAATCCAAATCAAACGATTAAACTAATGACCCGCCCGATAGATTAGTGACCCACACCCAACTAACCCAATATCCCAACCTTTTATATCATTGACGTCAACAATAGGTTATAGGTGACTATAACATACCAGATGGGGAAGGGTTTATGTTATTTGGGAGAATCCCGAACGCATATATTCCATAAGGAGTCTAAAGGCTGGGCCAAAACAAAAAGACACATCAAAATAAAATGAAAATTATACTTCGCTTCGTATAATTTGTAACGTTTTCTTACATTAATGATTATAAAACTCGGCTTCGCTAGTTATATATTCTTACATTAATTATTATGAAATCATTTCAAAAGTTGAAATTTCGATGTGAGAGATATAAATGATTTTAATCTTATTTTGTGCTTTAATTAATGTCAACTTTTATTTAAAACAATTGAAATAAGAAAAATTGAATTCTGAAAAACACATGATTTTGATTACTCTAATAACTACTTATGAATCAACTATACTAAAAGTTTAAACTGATTAATAAAGTAAGGAAGGGTCTAGTATCTCTAACATCAATTACTTAATATGTAATTACGTATGTGTACGTATTATTAAGTTTATTTGAAAATTTATAAAAAATTATCAATAAAATATATAAGAAGCATGTGATTGCAAGTATATATATAAGTATCACCATTCCTCATATACAACTATGCAAGAAAAATAAAATAAAATAACTTTCGTTGAGAAAATATTAAAATTATGGTCATGGACTCATGCGAGATTCTCTAAGATGCCGATTGAGGTGGCACCCGCTCCCAACAGTCTGTCCTTTTTATTCTATTGGTATATTGAGTTTATAATATCTCACGCAAAGATGAGGGAAAATAACGAGGAACACGGAACAAAATGTTATTTTTTTATGTCACGTGAATATTAACATTAATTTTTATCATATTGTTAAGTGAGCGTAATTCGTTATCATTGGCAGCAAATTATGTTCGCTAATGATTTTATGATATGTGGCACACTTTCATAGGAAAAAACTTACGTGTCATATTACGCTATCAGTGGTAGCGAATTTAGTCTACAATATGGCCACGTGTCACGAAATTATTGGTCACGAAACTCGTTACTGAATTATGACATGTGTCAGTCTGGTAAAGAATACCGTTCGTGTGGCATTTGAGTAAAAAAAATTAGCAAAAAATATGACACTTTTATCATTGTTCCAAATAATGAAGCAACAGATTGAAAATGAGTATGATCACATATTTTTATGTTATATATGATATTTAGTAAATGCCAAACGAATTATTTTCTTTTTTTCTAACTGGGTGATTGCATTATGTTATACTATAAAGCACCCATACGCGTTTTCGATATGTTATTCTGCATTATGTTATATATGATATTTTTTTAAGGAATTAGATGTTATATATGATCTGATCTTCTCAACATAACATCTTCCTCCTCTATAATATCAAGCTGAATAGAAGACCGCACATGTGCAAAGCAACTGGTTCAAGTATTAAACTTAATTAGACGCAAATATTTATTATCATAAATAGAAAATAATATCGAGCATTAAGAATGATTTTTCACTTTCCTAAATTGTTGGACACCAACTCAAAAGACATTTTCGTATTTGCTTTATCATGAAAGACTGGTTTTCGAAGGTTCCGCTAACACCCATGTAAAGCCAAAAAAATTGGACTGCTCACAAAACATGAGCAATTGAGCATCACACACATTAATTCGTAAAGACAAATTAAAAAGATTCATATCAAAACATATCGTTCTACACAACGTTACAGCATGCACACAAGGATAACACGCCCACAAGATTACACAGCAACAACAACAAAAGACAATCCATGGTCAAAACACAAAAACCAAACAGAGACAGTACTGTCTCACATCTTTGAAAACACACGGTCACGTGCACGGACATTTATTTAACAGTGACGGTAATGGTTGCACGTGATTAATTTTAATGTTATTTATATGGCAAGGATGAGACCCGGCACGGATTTTCCAACCCGGTCAGAGACGGTGCTTTCCCAGACGGAGGGGCAATGGAGGGACGGGGAGGTTTCTGCGGCGGCGGTGATATCGGAGGAGTCGGCGATGCGGGTGACGGTGAGGGAAGTGTTTAGGTACTCCCTGAGGTGGGTTATTACCCCATTTGTGACGGTCCAGGCGTGAACCCAAGAGATGGAGAGGGCGGTGTCGCAGCCTTCGACGAGGACGGTGGGGCCGAAGGAGGTGAGAGACTGAGGGACAAAGCGGAAGGAGGAGGAGTGGCCGGTGAGGAGGCGCATCAAAAACTGGTGAGAGGGGGGACCGTGGAACCACCAATCGAGGTGAGGGGCGAGAATGGTAACCACCGTGTCGGAGTCGAGGGAGCTTAGGGCATCATAAAGGGTGAGAACCAGACTTTGGTTGCTGGAATCAGCGTCTTCGTGTTCCTGAGAGTTAGCCAGTTCGAGAAAGGTTAAAGGGGAAGTAGATAGGTATGTTTATAGTTATAGAGCATGCAAGTCGCGTTTTGTTGAGAGATTAACACACAAGTTGTTAATAATTAGGAGATGATGATGAATGAATGAGGGTTTGTGTTTTTATAGGGAAGAGAAAGTAATGGCGTGCGAAGGTGGGGCTCCCAATGCGACCTGCAACTGGGGAGACGACAAGAGACCTGACACTGCATACTTGTAGATTTTCTCTTTGTCATCTCATATCACCCAAAACTGATTGCTTACTATACTATCACTTATTGTATTATTTATATTTGGATCCACCCTAATTAAAATTTGAGAAGATATTATTACTACTAAAATTTTCTACTACCAACTTATTACCTATCTAATCATCATTAAATCAATGAGAGAGAATGTTAAAAAGTTTTTGAAAAAAGAGAAAATGTTGATCCAATGGTGATTAAATAGGTAGTAAGTTGGTAGTAGAAAATTTTGGTAGTAAGAATATCTCTCCTCTTAGAATTTTACAATGATAATAGAAAATTTTGTGTCTATTAATTCTTTATTGACATTAAATAAATGAGATTGATTAAAATTCATAGAGAGATAGATATATAATTTTTATATTAATGGACATAAAATTTTAGCCTTCAATGATCTATTTCAAATATATATATATATATATATATATATATAGGTGTAAACATTTCTCAAGCAGCTTGAGATAAGCTTATCTCAAGCTAGCCCAAAACTACGTCGTTTTGATTAATGAAGGGTGTTTATGTAATTTTATAATTATATATTTGTAATTTTATTTATATATCATATACATATATAATTCACCTAAAATTACATAAACACTCTTCATTAATCAAAATGACGTAGTTTTGGGGCTAGCTTTTTATCTAATGCTTTGTTTACCCCTATATATATATATATATATATATATATATATATATATATATATAGGGATAGGTTCAACTTACACCAGTGTAAGAAAAAAAAATCAATTTCCGTGCATCTAGTGGTTGAGATTTGTTGGGAATTAAAAATTAATTAATGAGTGAGACCTAATAAATCTCAATCGTTAGATGTAGAGAATTAATGGTTGAGATTTGGTGTAAGACTTATAATTCTTACACCGGTGTAAGATGATCCTGACCCATATATATATATATATATATATATAATCTCCCATAGGCATTTTTTATTAATTTTAATAACATCTTAAATATTAAATAGTAATAAATAAAAACTTTTATGCTTCAAAATTAGCAAAATATTTTTAAAGAAAATCATAACAATATTAATAATGTTTAGGATGAGTTTGGGGTTTGTTGTCCCTTTTGTCCTTCATTAATTAATTAATAACCAAATTGTCCCTCATCTAGAACTATCCACCAACGTGCCCCTATTTAATCGATTACGGTGAAGATATAATCGACTAAATGGTCAAAAGTCAGAATGTTCATCACACGAAATGTAATCGACTAAAAATCTCTCTTGATCAACTACATTCTTGGGATTCTTAGTCGACTATTTTAATTATGTAGTCGACTAAAAATCGACGGATTTGTTTTATAAACCCCCTCATTTGGCAGAGGGGGTGTATTGGAATTTGGAACCCTAATCGACTAAACTAAGCTCCCAAACCCCAAATCGGCACTCCTCCTCAAGAACAACCCAAACCCCTCCCCCAGGCGTGTGGATTGCACTATAAAAACGGTCCAAATCATGAAATTTCAAGGATAGGTAAGGTTTTTTAACTTGCATTGTGTTTTATGTTTTTTTTTTTTCTATCCGAATTTCTTATGGTTGCAAGGGATTTTGTCTCTGTTTTTCTATTTGGTGTATTGTCTGTGTTTTATGGTAGCATGTTGTTCATATTGAGTTTGTCATATTGATTCATGAAGATAAATGTTAGAGATTCATGATTTTGCGTTTTTTCTAAAGCACTAAGAGCATATCATAGTGGTTAGAGATAGGTAGGCATTTTGTGTTATGTTTGCTGTCTTATGTTTCAGAATTTTTTTGCATTTTGATGATTCAAAAAATTTATTTTAAAGCAAATATTTACCTTTCTTGTCTTATGTTTCCATTTTCATTGTAGGTATTTTGTAAAAATGACGGGCCGCAGAAGAGCAAACAATGAGGACAGTGAAAGACGCACGGAGCAACAGCAAGACTGGCCTTCTTCTTCAAGGCCACAAGATGAAGAGCCTGATACTGTCGACCTCCCGTTTGGCTACCTGTTTGAGGATGACCCCTTCGTCCACGCTGCATTCATACGTGACCATTTGAACTGGCCGTTATGTCCTCCAAAATCTTTCGATACAACTTTTTTTTCTACGGAGGGATTTGAAATTGTGGGGCTGTTGGAGGCGGCACATCTTAGGGTGTTGGCTGAGACCCTGTGTCCGTATTCAGAGCTTATGGTGCGGGCCTTCTACCATAACCTCAGCTATGTACAGGGTGAGCTGAGGTTGAGGGTCTATGGAATATAGATCATCATGACGGCACCAGCATGTTGGAGATACTTGGATATGACTTTGACTCTTCTCAGACTGTGGCGTATGACGCTGATAGTGGTGTATTGATGTGCCTCTGACAAGTGTGATTTTTCCGTGATAAAATTGACAGGAATTGAGTCATAAGAGAGCAATTTAAATACATATTTGCTAATTATATTGATTCTTTGAATGTCAATAATACTCACCTTTTAATTGTATTTTTACAGGAAAAATAAGTGAAGAATTATAAAAAGCCTGTTAATGCAATTCTACACGGGTGCAGCACACTACAAGTCCCAGAAGCATGGCGCGGACCGGCACTAAACTGGCACAAACCCGCGCCAGTTTACGAACTTTGCAGCGAAGGCACCAAAGTGGCGCGAGGTAGCACCAAAGTGGCGCCACCTAGCGCCATAACACAGAACCTTGGCGCAACCTAGCGCCCACACATGAAGAAAATGGCGCAAGCTAGCGCCACAACAAGCCAAAAGTGCAAAAAAAAATCCCACGCCAACTAGCGCCCAAATTTGCAAAGAATGGCGCTAGCTAGCGCCAAATTTACAAGGAGAGTGGCGCTAGCTAGCGCCCCATACAAGGGGAAAAGGCGCGGCGCAACCTTGCGCCAATCCGGTGCCAACCGGCGCCGGTTTGCGGGACGGATCTCTGTGTTTTCTAAGGGGCACTTTTGGAAAGGAAATAAAACATTATAAAAGCACCTCTTATGCAACTAGGTCAACAGACATACACAGATAGATTCTGAAAATTCAGAGAGACACAGAAGAGGCAGGGAGGAGAGACTGGAGGCGTTTTTCGTTCTTCATCTCTTTTGTAGTATTTTTTTTATCTTCTATTTAATTTTATGTTGAATTTTAGATCAGCGATCAGTATGTTGATCGGCTAGATCATTTTTATTGTAGTTAGGGTCACGATCCATATGTGAACCCTTGACATGAAGGATTGATTTGTGGTTTTTAATTTATATAATTATCTTTATCTTTACTCTGTGCGAATTTCATATTCCCTTTGTTAGAATTGATCGATCTAATAGTTGGGGGTATTCAGAGGATCAAAACCCTAGATAGGAATATTGGGGTTTTGATCTCGAAAGGGGGTAAGATAACGATCTGTATGCGTGCTAGGAATAGACGTGTATATGATTGCAGATGCTTAAATTATCGCGCCCATTGCTTGATCCCATGAGAAACATTGCAAGGAATTGGGGTTTCTCATGGGATTAAAGGGTTAACCTTGCAAGGAATTGAGGGTTAACTATTAACTCTTTTTAGAGGATAATTTATCTGAGAGATTATATAAATAATTATTGTAAATCAATCCGGAGTAAAAAGTGGGGATCATTTGGTGAATGAACCCTGGCTACAATGTTTTTCTCATATTTTTTCTACAAATCAATTTCCAATTTTATTGTTTTATTTTTCAATCCAGAAACACAAAAACAAGTCTTTATTTTTAATTTCACTCAATTTGACAATATTTGTCACACAAACCCTATTTGAATTACTTCCGTTCTTTAAAGAGAAAGTTTAATTGATATTAGATCCTAATCCCTGTGGAGACGAACTTTATTTATCACTTTATTACTTGTGCGATCGGTATACTTGCCGGAGTGCATCAAGTTTTTGGCGCCGTTGCCGGGGATTGGCGTTTCTGATATCATATAATCTTGATCTTTAAGATTGGATTTGTGAATATTTGTGAATATTTTCTTCAATTATTTGTTTAATTTTTTTTTATTTGAACAGTGCTACTGATCTCTTTTCTGAAGTTGTATGCGAGGTACTCTCCCAGAATTTCCACTTAATTTGGAGATCACTAGAGCAGAAAAGAGGAACAGAAAACTTGCTCGGAAAAAGCTTGCATTCAACGAGTTGGGAATTCTGTTCAAAGAAGCAAAAACAATGGCTGGGCACAATGATGAAGTGGACAATCCACTCATGGATACAATCCTCACACCAGCATTCAACAGACCTAATTCAAGCATTATTCATCCAGAAGCGGGCAACAATTGGGAGCTCAAATCTGCCAATATTCAATTAGTAGAGCGAGCTCAGTTTGGCGGAGAGGCGGATGAGGACCCTCACAGGTTCATTGACAGATTTCTGATGATCTGTGACTCAACCAAGCACCCCCAGGTGTCCAATGATGCAGTCAGGTTGAGACTGTTTCCCTTTGCTTTAAAGGGGAAAGCTTTGAATTGGTTGGAAAGGCAACCAGCAAGAAGTATTCCATCATGGGAGAGTCTCTCAAATAAATTCTTTGCTGAGTTCTTTTCCATGGAGAGGTTTAACCAGATGGTGAATGATATCACCAATTTCACCCAGGCTGAGGGTGAAACTATGTGTGCAGCCTGGAACCGCTTCAAGGATCTAATGAGGAGATGCCCTCATTACCCCATGACCAATGGTGATCAGGTCCGAATTTTTTTCAATGGGTGTAAACCTGAAGTTCGGATGGTGCTGAATGGTGCAGCAGGTGGTAGCATCAAATCCTTGAGAGCAAATGAGACTCTTGAGTTAATAGAAAGAATGGCTGCCAATGAAAATGAATGTTTGACAGCCAAGCCTAAGAGAGGGATTCTACACCTGGATAACAATGATGCGGTTCTGGCTGAAAATAAAATGTTAGCACAACAGCTAGCAAATTTGACCTCAAGGCTGGACAAGATGCAACTTTCCACTATGCAAGTTGCATCTGTGGTTTGTGAATACTGCAAGGGTGAGCATGAATCCAATGAATGCTCATCTTTGTTATCTTCTGATTCTCCTCAACAAGTGCAAGTGAATGGAGTATGGTACGAGCAAAGATCTCCACCAAGAAACATTCCTAGGAATCATAATTTCCCTTCTGCAAATAACAATTTTCAGAGGAGAACTCAAGGCACAGGACTGAATTACAATTCTAACAACTACTTGCAGCCTCCACCAGTCCAAGCTAAGGAGCCTTCTGATTTGGAAAGGTTAGTTGGACAAATGGCCCAACACTCCAATGCCTTCATGGAAGAGACTAGGGCCACCACTAAAAACATGAATGCTTCTATCAGGAATTTAGAGCTTCAAGTTGGCCAGCTGGCTAAGAAAGTTGCTGATAAAAATCCAGGAACTTCCTCTAGTAACACATTTAAAAATTCCAAGGAGGATTGTATGTTTATCACAACTAGAAGTGGTAAGGTGGTAGGAGCTCCAGAAAAGCTTAAGGTGGTGGAGGAGCCAGAAAAAGAAGAGGAGATTCCTTCTGATGTACAAACACCTATTCGAAAAGGTGAAGAAAAAGAGCCTCCTATTGTTGCTGAAAAGAAGAAGTTTGAGCTAAGTCCTGAATATGTGCGAGCCATGGCACCTTATCCTGGCAGATTCAATAAGGATGCTCAAAAGCAACAATATGGCAAATTTCTTGATATTTTCAAGAAATTACATATAAATATTCCTTTTGCTGAAGCCTTGGCTGGCATGCCCAATTATGCCAAGTTTATGAAGGACCTCTTGTCAAGGAAGCACAAGTTGCAGGAATGCCAAACGGTGACACTCACTGAAGAGTGTAGTGCTATAATTACAAAGAAGTTCCCGCCTAAGCGTCATGATCCAGGGAGCTTCAATATTCCTATTGAAATTGGGAACACCAAATTTGGTAGAGCCTTGTGTGATCTTGGGGCAAGTATAAATTTAATGTCCTTGTCTGTTTGTAAATCTTTGGGGATAACTGATTTGAAACCCACTTTGGCATCTCTTCAACTTGCTGATAAGTCTGTAAGAAAGCCTAGTGGAATAATAGAAGATGTTCTTGTGAAGGTAGACAAGTTCATCTTCCCTGCTGATTTTGTAGTGTTGGATATGGAAGAAGGAGCTGAAATGCCACTTTTGCTGGGTAGACCTTTCTTAGCTACATCTCGTGCACTGATTGATGTGGAAAGCGGGAAGCTAGAGCTAAGAATGAATGATGAAACCGTTACTATCCATGTCTTTGATTCTTTAAAACAGTCTTATCACAAAGATGATTATTTTAATCTTGAAATTGTAAAGGAAGAACAAGATGTAGCGGTTGATCTTCCTCAAAATTTAAAAGATGATGCCAAAGAAGATGGAACCCCAAAAGTGGAAGTGAAAGATCTTCCTAAAAATTTAAATGATGATGTCAAAGAGGTGAGAATGCTTCAAGAGAGGCGTACTCCTACAAAGAAGAAGGTAAGAAGAAAGGAAGTAGTGAACTTCTTTGATACAAGTTGGAAGAGACACCGAGAGCTGAAGTTTGACAAGAGACACCGAGACTCTATCTCTCGGAAAAATCAAAGCTTCAAAGAGTTCTTAACATGGATCCATGGTTTGGATCAAATCTGGGAATGGTGGTCCCATACACCAAGACACCCAGTACCACCAGATCCTTCAATCGCTAAGTCATCCCACACTACTGAAGGGGATGACATGGAGGGCTGATCTTATCTCCTTGCTGATGGAGATCTTGTATATTAGTTTATTTTTCTGTTTCGTATTTTTAAGTTATTTTGTGTTGTATATTTTTCTCTGATGTTTTAATGTGTGCATTATAGTTTCTTCTATATGCCACTATTTGTTCTATTGTGCAGGATTGTCTTCCTTCTTGGGGTTTAATTATTGCTGAGGACAGCAATGCTCTAAATCTGGGAATGGTTGGCTTGCACCTTAGAACTGCAATTCTTCTATCAGGGGAGATATTCTAACTCTTTTAATTTTCTTAGTTATTTTGTGTGCTATATAAAAAAAATGTGTTATCCCAGGTTTAAATGTGCTCATCTTGTTAATGTACATGATTGAATTTTAGGAAATATATTGTATGACTTTCTAGCATAACATTGCATAGGCATAATTGGATTGCATGATTGCTCGTTTATCTGAGTTAAGATTGTGAATTCTGATAATGTCTGAAGTCAATTTTCTTGAGTCTGCATTGATACCATAGCTGTGAGGTTTTGAGCCTAAACACTGAAACTTTTGTTGAGAGGCCTCACTGTTGTAATACTCTAGAACTTGATTTGTTTCTCTGTGATGCATGCATTGATTGATATGATAAAGACATTTTGTTCTTATTTGCTATTGGCCAAAATAACCCACCTGTATGAGATTTTCCCTTGCTAGCCCTTTGAGCCTGAACTTAATTCTTGATAAATGACCTGTGGCTTGATTGATGACTTAGCTTATATCCATTTTTCGTGACTTACCTTGATTGAGATTGAATCATTGAATGTGTTGAAAATAAAATAAAGAAATTGAGGTAAGCTCCACAATGGTCAAGTAATTAAGGGATGAAAAAAAAAAAGTCATCTATGCCCTTAAAAAAAAAAGAGAGAGAGAGAAAGGGCAAAATGAAAAAGGGTAAAGTGAAAAGCAAGAAAAAGGAAAAAAATAAAAGGTGGTTGGAAGGAATTAATTCCCGAAATTCTGTGGGAATGTTAATGGAGCAAAACAACTGATTGAATATTTTAAAAGTGAAATAATATCAGTTTTCAATCTCTTGGTTGTTTGAGCTACTATCCAAATTTTTCTACCTATTACCCCGGCCAAGTTACAACCTGTGAAGTCCTTTTGATCAATTGATGCATGTGTTTGATTCTTCAATTTTAAGAATTTTTGAGAATATAATCAAGCATATGGTAGTGTTATAGCTTTGAGTAATTGAGTGTTCATGATACCCTTAAACACTGAGTGTTGAGTGAACATTATTTATCTGTGTGAGGGGTAATCAATGTAGACTTGTATATTTAAGAAGCTGATGGCATTATTGGAAATTCATGATATTGAGTCAGGCATGCATGGCAAACTGTATCTGATAGTGTCTATGATTGTTATGTTGGATTAAATGAATATTTCCTGGATTAAGTCTTTTACATTGCTGGGGACAGCAACGTTTAAATCTGGGAATGGTTTGATGTGCCTCTGACAAGTGTGATTTTTCCGTGATAAAATTGACAGGAATTGAGTCATAAGAGAGCAATTTAAATACATATTTGCTAATTATATTGATTCTTTGAATGTCAATAATACTCACCTTTTAATTGTATTTTTACAGGAAAAATAAGTGAAGAATTATAAAAAGCCTGTTAATGCAATTCTACACGGGTGCAGCACACTACAAGTCCCAGAAGCATGG